>MDKF010104488.1:0-102033 GCA_026770625.1 Nicotiana glauca
GAAAATTTTCTTTGTTTGTCTATTTTGTTGCAGTAAGGAGCCCACCTGGAGAACAAGGGAATACTTTTCAAGCATTGCAAGCAGGCGCCCACCTAGAGAACAAGGGAAGTACAATTCAAATTTTAGCTTTCAATTTTTTATATTTGATAACATGTTGTACCCAGCCACCAAACTAGTGCAGAAAATTTTCTTTGTTTGTCTATTTTGTTGCAGTCAGGAGCCCACCTGGAGAATAAGGGAATCCTTTTCAAGTTCAGCAATCAGGAGCCCACCTGGAGAACAAGGGAATACTTTTCAAGTTTCAGCAGTCAGGCGCCCACCTGGAAAATAAGGGAAGTACAATTCAAATTTTTGCCTTTAATTTTTGATATTGGATAACATAATGTACCCTGTTACCAAACTAGGGCAGAAAATTTTCTTTGTTTGTTTATTTTGTTGCAATCAGGAGCCCACCTGGAGAACAAGGGAATACTTTTCAAGCATCGCAGTCAGGAGCCCACCTGGAGAATAAGGGAATACTTTTCAAGCACCGCAGTCAGGAGCCCACCTGGAGAACAAGGGAATACTTTTCAAGCATCGCAATCAGGAGCCCACCTGGAGAACAATGGAATACTTCTCAAGCATCAGCAACCAGGAGCCCGTCTGGAGAATAGAGGCACACATTTCAAATTACAGCAATCAAGCATCATTCGGAGGAATGGCAATCACAATTCAAGGCAACAACAAGAATCCCATCGAAAGAATACAAGATACAAGTTCAAGGAAACAGAAGAGCAAGTTTGAAGGCATAGATAGGATATTTTGTAAATCATAGATCATAGCTTAGGCTAGCTTCTTTTATTTTACCACGGTGTAATAAGGAGGTCAGCGAGCACTAGCAGCAGCAACAACAGTGAAATCACATCTCTTGGTAGTCCCAGCTACCAGACACTCCCGAACTACACTGACCTGATTCCTGTTTAACCCAGGATATGTAGGCAATCTCTGAAGCAGGATGCGGTCAAAACTTTTCAAAAAAATGCTTCACACGGAACATGCGAACGGGCAAAAATTGCTCATTTTCGCTCACTTGTCTTTGCACGAAAACTCTTCGTGTTTCCGGGCAAAGAGGGGCAATTGTGAGCACCTGATTTTTGCCCTAAGCAAATTATTCCCAAAATTTCAAACAAAATAATTTCTTTATTATTTTACAATTTTTGTGAATTTTGTAGCATTTTTGGTAATTATTGTATTTTATTTGTGCATTTTAATTCATATGGAAAATATAAAAAATACATTGGCATTTAGGTTTAATTTCATATTTTGGTGTCAATCAGTAGTTAAAATTGTTCACATATAAAGAAAATGACAAAAATGGTTATTTGCATTTTTATTCTTTTAATTTGTAGAATTTGTCTTAAAATTAGGAATTAGTTAATTTTGGGAAGTAAATAAATATCATATTAGAGTCAATTGGATCTTTGATTTTTATTTCTTTGTCATTTTTAACAAAATCAAAATATAAAAAATAAATAAGGAGAAAGAGAAAAGAAATCAATTTGAAATAAAAAGAAGAAAAGATCTTAATTAGAACAAAATTTGGGCCATTTGGTAGCTAACCCGTCTGGCTCAGGTCAATTTTCCAACCCAATTCAATATTCACCCATGATAAGCCCAATTCGAATCAACTCACCCGGTCCAGCACTGACCTCTTAAAACGACGACGTTTGGTCGTAATTAAATCTGAGCCATCTAATCTCCCAGATCCAACGGCCCACAATGATTCTTATGTTTTGATATAAGTGTCATAAAAATCCCAAACCCTAAAAAAACATGTTCCATCCTCCTCGTACCTCCCCTGTAATGTCGGCATTACCACCACCCTCCTCCACCCCAACGCCGCCGGCCGGAAATCGCCACCGCCGGCGGCCAACTACCAATCACGCCTAAAATTTCACCATATCATTTTTTTCATTCCCCCATCCCATATCTGTCATTATTTTTCTTCAAAACCTAACCAAACGCCCCAAATTAGCGAAGCCCTAACCCTATCTGCGCCGCACACGGCGGGGCCGGCATCCAAACAACTTCAAAATCACACCACAACATCCCCTTGCCTTCTTCTTTCTAAACCCCTAAACCGTTTCCTCAAATCCCCATCGGAGTCTTCAAATCTTGGATCGAAGATTTCATAACCCTAAAATTCTAAGTTGCTCGAGTTTTTTCCCAAATCCCTGAGTCTAGAGTTTGAGTCAAGCCTCGAGATAATGTGTTCATATGTTTCTGTGAATGAACACATGTTCACATTATTTCGATTGTTCGAGTTGGCGGTTCAGTGTGGTTTAGCCTTGCATTAGTAAGTTTCCTTTTACCTTTTCTTTTTCTTTAGCCAATTAATTGTTTCTTCATGCTCGTTTTCTTTTTGTGATTAGGTAATTTAGAGTTAGATTGAATCAATGTCGAGTGCGTAGGTCTGCTTTTGATTAGTTTGCTTTTATTTTAATCAGTAATGATAATTGTTTCCTTTGATAATATAGTTAGGGTAAAAGCATGTTTAAATGTGTTTTGCTTCATTGGTTTAATTGATAATGGTTTTAGGCTCTTATGAATTTGATTCTGTGTTTTAATTCTGCAATTCGATTTAGTTGATAGGTTTAATTTCATGATGTATTTTGTTTGCCCAGTTCTTTTGATTCTGAGGGACTGTTTGAATGTGAACCAAGTTTAATTTTTAGTTTTGGGTAATCAATCCTAGGTCTTTTGAAATTATTTTGGTTATAGCTGAGTTAATTAGTTAGAATTAGAGGTTTAATTGATTAGTTTAGTCAATTAGAAGTTAAATAAAGGGCTGGTAATTCTGAGTGATGGTTGGGGGTGTTTGGGTATCAAAAGTGGCATGTTTTGCCAAAATAGCAATTCCAGAATTTAAATAAGGGTAATATAGGCTTTTAGATAATAAGAACCCTGCAGTAACATGAATTAGAAGCCTCTAGAACCTTCTAGATAGGGGTACAAGTAGAATTTCAGTGATTCTAGTGGTAGTTACTTGCAGCACAAGTCAGAAAATAAGGGGTGAAATAGAAATAAGTGAGGGACTAACATGTAAAAATTTGAATCTAAAGCTGCACCCTAGTTTTGCCTATAAAATGGCATTAACCTGCCTTGTTTAACAAGTGGGGAGCCTCCAAAAATTCCCCCCAAAAGCTCTCTCTAATTTTCAGATCTAGATTTGAAATTCAAACATTCAAAAATCCAAAAACAATAGAAAATCTAATAGAAAAACCAAAAACAGTCATTGTTTCATTAAAATTTTCAGTTTAATTTCAACTTTTCATAGTTCAAAGTCTGTTGATTGAAGTTTCAGAGGCATATGAATGGATTTCGAATGGTTTTAGGTCCAATTAAGCTAAGTTTTGATCGAATTTGAGATTTACTGAAGGTGATGAGTGCATCCTGGTAGTTGTCAAGGTGATTTGGTCTGTTTGGTACTAATTTGAGTGGATCTATCATTTTGGTTGGTCTCAAACTGTTTTCTGGGCTGTGTTTCAACTCCTGGGCTGTGTATTATTGCTGGTTGATTTCCAGTCTATTTGTAAGGTTCAGTCAAAGTTCTCACATGTGTTACTGGCTTTGAAAATTCTCGAATCATTTCCCTGGGGTGTGCTGTGATTTTTGGGGTTGAAATTGGTCCAATTGCTTTACATTTGGATTAATGTGCGTGACTGCTTCAGCTGACTTCCAACTCTTCTTTGTTTTTTTATCTACATATTAGGTACATGTCCTGAATCTCAAATCATGTAGCTCTCCAGTTGGAATGAAATGAAATGGAAGTATAACTTCATTGGAAGCTTCAGATATTGCAGAGTTTTATCATAGTTGATTGTAGTAGTTTGGACTGAAATTAAAATTGTTTTACAGTGATTTAGACTGGTTTGGACTGTTAAATTCATGGACTGTTTGGGACATTTGATCGATTGTTAGGCATGTTGTAGTTTAATTTCGTTTTGTGTAGTTAAGTTTTAAAAATCTGAAGTTAGTCAAAACAAAAAGTGATTTGGTGATTCGCAGTCCTCACTCGTCTTTATAAATGGTAGTGTAATCCTAGGGTCTCTTCTATTCATATTTAGACTTTGAATTTCCTGCTCAAATTTGTGGTTCACCAGTTGATTTATAAAGAAAACTGGACCAAGTATCAGCCTAGTTGCCCACATACATGTTCATGAGATATTCGGGAATTCACTAATAGACAAAAAAATAGAAGACAATCTGAGTTGGGGAATTGAAATTCAAAGTAATCAGTGTTTAATCAATTAGAATAAGCATGCTTGTTTCCTGCGCTTGATTCAATTGTTAGCCTGATTGCAGGAGTTTAGGCTCGACTGCATTAACAGGCAGCCCAGATTTGGTTAGATTGAGTATCCGTTTGGGCCTGGGCCCAGGTTTGCGTTTGGCTTGCCCTTTTGCATTAATTGGGTACTGATTTCTCATATGGACTGTGTGCAAGGTCCAAAAAATGTTAAGGATTTCTTTTTCTTTTAGAAATAAACAGCAATAGAAAATCATAGTCGCTTTTTAAGTTTGCCCTTTTTAAAATAAAATGAGACGAGCCTCGCCGAATAAAAATATAAATTGCGGGGCCCTCAATAAATGGTTGATTAAAAAAATATTTTAGACTTCGGGATGGGCCGTTTAGCAAATTTCACGGCCTTCCCAAAAGATAATAACGCGTTAGACACTTTAGGCGCATTTTTAATAATTTACTTTCTTAAACTCGGGTGCGCATTGATGCGACCCAAATCCAAATCTCAACGGAGTCAGAGTGTGTTGACAACTACGGCTGCATTGATTGTGACGTGGTTCGAGATGCATTTTCGCGACGTTGCAATTATTTTAAAATAATAATAAAAGCGGTTTACGAATAAAAACCACATAAGCAAGAACATATTTTGAAATTAGATAAAATCAAATACAATAGTTGAGCGACCGTGCTAGAACCACGGAATCCGGGAATGCCTAACACTTTCTCCCGGGTTAACAGAATTCCTTACACGGATTTCTGATTCGCAGACTGTTAACAGAGTCATAATTTCCTCGGTTCGGGATTCAACCGGTGACTTGGGACACCATTAATCTCCCAAGTGGCGACTCTGAAATATTAATAATAAATCCCGTTCCGATTGTCCTTTAAGTGAAAAAACTCCTTTATGCCCTTCACGGGGTGTAGTAGCCGAAAAAGGAGGTGTGACAATATAAGGGTACTGGCTGCGCATATCCTGCTTGGTCTCCCAAGTCGCCTCCTCTGCCAGCTGACCCCGCCACTGCACCTTTACCGAAGCAATGTTCTTTGACCTCAACTTCCTTATCTTCCTGTCCAAACTAGCCACTGGGTCCTCAACATAGGATAGATCCTTGTCCAACTAGACTGAACTAAAATCCAACACGATAGATCCTTGTCCAACTAGACTGAACTGAAATCCAACACGTGCGATAGATCACCCTGATACCTCCGGAGCATCGAAATATGAAATACCGGATGAACTCCGGCTATGCTGGGAGGTAAGGCAAGCTCATAAGCAACGTCTCCAACTCGCCTCAAGATCTCAAAAGGGCTAATAAACCTCAGACTCAGCTTTCCTTTCTTCCCAAACCTCATGACGCCTTTCATAGGCGAGACCCGAAGCAGAACCCACTCACCAACCATATATGAAACATTACAAACCTTCCTGTCCGCATAACTCTTCTGTCTGGACTGGGCTGTACGGAGTCTATCCTAAATCACCTTAACCTTCTCCAACACATCCTGAACCATCTATGTGCCCAGTAGCCTAGCCTCAACCGGCTCAAACCAACCCACCGGAGATCAACACCTCCTACCATATAAAGCCTCATACGGCGCCATCTGAATGCTGGACTGATAACTGTTGTTATAAGCAAACTCCGCCAATGGCAAGAAATGATCCCAAGACCCTCCAAACTCAATCAGGCACGCACGGAGCATATCCTCCAGAATCTGAATGGTACGGTCGGACTGTCCGTCCGTCTGGGGGTGAAATCCTGTGCTCAACTCCGCACGAGTGCCTAAATCCTGCTGCACGGCTCTCTAGAACCGCAATGTAAACTGAGTACCTCTATCTGAAATGATAGAAACTGGAATACCATGCAAATGGACGATCTCCCTGATATAAATCTCCGCCAACTACTCCGATGAATAAGTGGTACACATAGGAATGAAATTATCGGACTTGGTCAGCCGATCCACAATGACCCAAATGGAATCAAACTTCTTCAAGGTCCGTGGGAGTCCAGATACAAAGTCCACGGTGATACGCTCCCATTTCCACTCCTGAATCTCTATCTGCTGAAGCAACCCACCCGGACGCTGGTGTTCATACTTCACGTGCTGGAAGTTGAGGCATCTAGACACATAACCAAGTATATCCTTCTTCATCCGCCTCCACCAATAGTACTGCCTCAAGTCCTGATACATCTTCGCGGCACCGGATGGATGGAATACCGCGAACTATGAGCCTCTGCTAGAATCAACTCTCAAAGACCATCAACATTAGGCACGCAAATCCGGCCCTACATCCTCAATACCCCGTTATCCCCGATGGTCACATCTCTGGCATTACCACGCTGGACCCTGTCCTGAAGGACAAGCAAGTGAGGGTCATCATACTGCCGCTCCCTGATACGATCAAATAGGGAAGACCGGGAGACCACACAGGCTAGAACCCGACTGGGCTCCGAGAGATCCAACCTCACGAACTGACTGGCTAGGGCCTGAACATCCATCGCCATCGGCCTCTCTGAAGCTGGTAAATATGACAAACTACCCAAACTCTCTGCCCGGCGACTCAAGGCATCTGCCACCATATTGGCCTTGCCCGGGTGATACAGGATTTTGATATCATAATCCTTCAACAACTCTAACTATCTCCTCTGACGCATATTCAGGTCCTTCTGCTTGAGTAAGTGCTGCAAACTCCGATGGTCGGTATAGATCTCACAAGGCATCCCGTACAAATAATGACGCCAGATCTTCAAGGCATGAACAATAGCAGCTAACTCAAGGTCATGGACAGGGTAATTCTTTTCATGTATCTTCAACTGTCTGGATACGTAGGAAATCACCCTACCGTCCTGCATTAACACCGCTCCAAGTCCGACCCGTGAGGCATCACAATAAACTGTATAAGACCCTGAACCGGTAGGCAACATCAAGATTAGGGATGAGGTCAAAGCTGTCTTGAGCTTTTGAACGCTCGCCTCACACTCCTCTGTCCACTGAAATAGGGCACCCTTTTGGGTCAATCTAGTCATAGGGGTCGCAATCGATGAAAACCCCTCCATAAAGCGATGGTAATAAACTGTAAATCTCTGTAGCTGATGAGGGCCTGGGCCAACTCTGCACGGCCTCCACCTTTTTCGGATCCACCCGAATGCCCTCACTCGATACCACGTGGCCTAGGAATGCCACAGAACTCAACTAAAACTCACATTTTGAGAACTTTGCATATAATTTCTTCTCTCTCAAGGTCTGAAGCACTTTCCTCAGGTGCTGCTCATGATCTTCCCGACTCCGGGAGTACACCAGAATATCATCAATAAAAACAATAATGAATGAGTCAAGATATGGCCTGAATACACTGTGCATCAAATGAATAAAAGCTGTTGGGGCATTAGTCAGCCCAAATAACATAACAAGGAACTCGTAATGACCATACCGAGTCTTGAAGGCAGTCTTCGGGATATCTGGCTCCCGAATCTTCAACTGATGGTAACCTGAGCGCAAATCAATCTTGGAAAACACCTGTGCGCCCCGAAGCTGGTCAAATAGATCATCAATACGAGGCAAAGGATAACGGTTCTTTACTGTAACTTTGTTCAACTGGCGACAATCAATACATATACGCATAGAACCATCCTTCTTCTTCACAAACAAGACAGGAGCACCCCACGGTAAAATACTGGGCCGAATAAAACCCTTACCAAGCAATTCCTGTAATTGATCCTTCAACTCCTTCAACTCAAGAGGAGCCATATGATACGGATGAATGGAAATGGGTTGTGTGTCCTGAAACAGATGAATGTCTCTATCGGGCGGCATGCCCGAAAGATCAGCTGGAAACATATCACGATAATCCCGTACTACTGGAACTGAATCAACAGAAAGGGTATCAACACTAACGTCTCTCACATAAGCTAAATACACGGCACACCCCTTCTCAACCATACGCTGAGCTTTAAGAAAAGAGATAACTCTACTGGGAGTGTGATCTAAAGTACCACTCACTCAATAAGTGGAATACCCGGCATAGCCATTGTCACGGTCTTGGCATGACAATCAAGAATAGCATGATGGGGCGATAACTAGTCCATGCCCGGAATAATATCAAAGTCAACCATACCGAGTAACAATAAATCCACTCTGGTCTCAAAACCATGAATAGTAACCAAACATGACCGATAAACGCGGTCCACAACAAGAGAATCTCCCACAGGAGTAGAAACATAAACGGGGGCACTCAAAGAATCCCCAGTCACACCCAAATACGGAGCAAAGTAAGAAGACACATAAGAATAAGTAGAGCTTGGATCGAATAGAACCGATGCCTCTCTGTGACAAACCAGTATAATACCTGTGATGATGGAGTCGGAGGCAACAGCCTCAGTGCGAGCAGGAATACAATAATATCTAGCCCGACCCCTCTCTCGAGGGCGACCTCTATCTCCCCAACCTCCGCCCCTGGCTGGCTGGGCAGGTGGGGCAGCAGCTTGAGCTATGATCATGCCCTGAGAACTCTAAGGAGCCCGCTGTGGCTGAGCAGTCTGTAAAGATGCACCCCTACCAAGTTTGGGGCAGTCCCTAACCATATGGCGTGTACCACCACACTCGAAACAAGCTCTGTGAGGACGCGGTGGTTGTGACTGGCTGGGACTAGGCCTGCTGGACTAACCTATGGAGGTACACCGCGCAGGAGGCGTGCTAGAAACTGGAGGCGCGTAATAAGGCTCCTGAGGAGTAGGCGGAGCTGGAGTGCTGCTGGCTGCTGATAAAGCTGAATGTACAGGGTGACCAAATAACCCCTGCCATAATGACCTACTGATGGGGTACGGGCACCAGAGTAGTGGCCCGACTCTCGAGACCTCTTGGCCTCCCTGTCCCCTCGCTCCCTGGCGAGCATTCCCTCAATCCTCCTAGCAATGCTCACTACCTGCTGATAAGGAATATCCATCTCCAACTCTCGAGCCATGCTGGATCTTATGGGCAGAATAAGGCCCTCAATGAACCTGTGAACTCTCTCTCAAACTGTAGCAACCAAAGCCGGTGCATGCCTGGTCAACCTGGTATAACGGATGGCATACTCTGAGACTATCATAGCACCCTGGCGCAAATGCTCAAACTCTGCGCGCCATGGATCCCTAAGACTCTAGGGAATAAACTCTCTCATAAACATATCCGATAACTAGGTCCAAGTCAGTGTAGCAGCCTCGACTAGACTATCTAACTCATAAGTACACCACCAATCATAGGCGGCTCCCCGAAGCTGAAAAGCAGTGAAAGAAACCCCGCTGGACTCCACTATGCCCATAGTGAGAAGAATATGATGACACTCCTCCAAAAATCCCAAGGCATCATCTGATGCTACTCCACTGAACACTGGGGGATCATATTTCTTAAACCTCTCAAGTCTCCGCTGCTCGTCCTCTGAAGCAGATGACCCATGGTGCTGCAGGAGATGCAGGAATAGTCTCGGGAGCCTGCTCAACCTGCACTCGCTGCTCAGGCGTGCGGACGGCGGGAGTCTGTGCTCCTCCCCCGACCTGGGATGTGGCTGCAGCAAGGGGAAGCAACCCTGCCTGAGATAAGGTGGTGTACATGCTCATGAACTGAGCTAAAGTCTCCTGGAGTGCTGGAGTAGTAGTGGCAGTGGTAGGTGTGCCAGGTACCAGGGCTCCTGTTGAATCTGCTGGTGGTACCTCAGCGGCAGCTCGCGCAAGTGCTATGGCTGCACCGCATGCGCGAATCGACCTCTACCCCGACCCCGGCCTCTGACGGTTGCAACAGGGGGTGCGGGTACCTGGTCATCTCGTGTAGCACGTGGCCTCACCATCTGTGAGAGAATAGAAGACAGAAGTTTAGAATTGATGTCAAAATATCGCACGACAAGGAATTCAAATGAAAGGAAGATTTTTCCCAAACAGTTACATAGCCTCTCGTAGATAAATACAGACGTCTCTGTATCGATCAGCGAGACTCTAATAAACCGGCCTATGTTCCGTGACTCCTATGAACCTAGAGCTCTGATACCAACTTGTCACGACCCCCGTTCACCCTCCATGAACATGTCGTGATGGCATCTAGTTCCTATAACTAGGTAAGCCTAACAGTGCGGAACAATTTAACATAATTTGCGAAAACAGCTAACTAAGACTGAATAACTGAAGGAAATATGTATATAACTGCCACTCGGCATATACAACTCATAATAAATGCGGAAGTCAAAAATCGCAACCCAAAACTCGGAAACTCACGGGAACCACAGGCTAATAGAAACATAGTACGCTGCTCTAACTCCAGAATATCTAAACAATTGAGAGAAAGTAATAAACTAGATACTAAAGCTGGAACAGAATAGAGACTCCCGGTCTACGGACGCGACAGATATACCTCGAAGTCTCCGTAAAACTCCTCTCAAGGATAGTGCACCTGAGTAGAGGTACCTGGATAATCTGCACATGAAAAAAAATATGCGCAGAATGGCATGAGTACACCACAGCGTTACTCAGTAAGTGCCAAGCCTAAACTCGGTTGGGTAGTGACGAGGAAGGTCAGGACCCTACTGAGACAAAATATAATGATAATAATGATTAACAGTACAAAAATCTGACAGAAATAATAAGTACAACAATGAGATAAGGCAGGTCAACGAGGCAATAACAACTACAAAAGACAGAATAGACACAGAGTAAAATACAGCTCAATGTCCATGATATCAATGAGGGTCTCCCAGGATACCGTCCTGTAGCCCTTTTCTCAACTGTCCAGTGGATCTCCCGAGATACCGTCCCGTAGTCCAACTCATGTACCAAATGGAAGGATCTCCCAGGATACCGTCCTGTAGGCCAACCATCAATGTGCAGAGGGAGCTATCGGGAATCTAACCTGCAGTCCCAAAGTAAAAGTGCAGGGGGATCTACCGGGAATCGAACCCGTAGTCCTAAAGTAAACATATAAGGGGGGGAGCTACCGGAATCCCACATCCGTAGTCCCAATGTATATGCGCAACCATAGTCAGAACAAACCAAGGAATGAAGTATGAAAGACAAACAACAGATAGAACTAGCCTAGCATGCTTCATGTAGTGCAGTCAAAGCAACTTAAGCAATTAGGCAGTCAAGTCAGTTAAACATGCTTTTCCTAACCTAGCAAAAGTTATAAATTTCAAGTAGAATGAGGCGAATAAGAAAGAAAACTAAATTTCCATACTTAAGTGAGAAACCGGGATTTCATCAATCAGCTCAAGTACGCGCTCGTCACCTCACGTACAAGGCACTCAAATATCAAGTAATAATCCTAAGGGGAAAGGTCCCCACACAAGGCTAGACAAAACACTTACCTCGAATCGGCTCAATAATCAACTAAGAACCACGCCTTTGCCACGAGTATCCGACTCCAAATGGCCCAAATCTATTCAATTCAATTACATATCATAAATAATATTGCAAATAACTGATTCCACTATTAAATTTAAAGCTAGGGCACAAAAATAGGTAAAATGATTCAATTACATATCATAAATAATATTGCAAACAACTGATTCCACTATTAAATTTAAAGCTAGGGTGCGAAAATAGGTAAAATGACCAAAGTGCCCCTCAGACCAACGACTCGAAATCGAATAATTTTTACATTTTCAGAACCCTCATACTCTCACGAGTCTAACCATATAAAAATCTCCCAAATCGGAGGTCAAATGCTCACTCACAACTCAATAGTTTAGCCAATGAAGTTTTTTTACACAATTTATCCAATTTTTTATCCTTAATTCGAATTTTAATGATGTATTTGACTATACAATGATAAAATATAACTAAAAGGGATCAAAGAAACGTTACCCAATAATCTCCTCTTCAAAACCCTCTGATAATCGCCCTTACCCGTGCTGAAATTGAGTTTTCTAACTTATGAATTCAAACCGTCGAAATTTCTATTTTCTGCACAGGTATTTCCACTTCTGCGGTCCCGCTTATGCGGAAAAGCAACCGCTTCTGCGGTTTTCACTTAAAGGACCAGATTCCGCTTTTGTGGATACACAACTGCTCCTGCGGTTCCGCTTCTGCGGAATATTGACCGCTTCTGCGGTTCCTGAGGGGAAAAGCCAATTTCACTTCTACGATGACAAAGGCCGCTTCTGCAGCTCCGCTTCTGCGGTTCCCAAGCCGCAGAAGTGAAAAGATACCAGAAGCAGCAGAGCTGCTACTTCTCAACTTCCAAAAATTTTCCGTCAACTACCCGAAATCACCTCGAGGCCCCCGGGACCTCAACCAAAAACCCCAATATCACCTAATACCTTATTCAAACTTGTACCAATCCTTAAAACACCTAGAACAACATCGGAAACCCGATTTAATCAATGATTCAAGCTTAAGAACTTCAAACTTCTTCCAAATACGCTTTCGATCAAAAACCTAGCCAAAACACGTCTGAATGACATGCAATTTTGCACACACATCCCAAATGACATGACGGAGCTACTGCAATTTCCGGAATTTTATTCCGACCCTCGGATCAAAAACTCACTATGGGACCGGAAACTTCAAAATTTCAAACTTCGGCATCTCAAGCCTAAATGAGCTACGAACTTCCAAAATACATTCCAAACACGCTCCCAACCCCGAAACCACCTAACGGAGCTAACGGAAGCCTCGGATTTCCATTCCGAGGTCGTCTTCACACTGTTCCGAATACGAACCATTTTCAACACTTAAGCTCTCATTTAGGGACTAAGTGTCCCAAAACACTCTGAGTCCTAATACCGAACGTCCCGACAAACCAAAATAGCAGAAATAAACTTAGAAGAAGCAGTTAGTGAGGGATTGGGGCGTAAATTCCAAAAATGACCGGCTGGGTCGTTACAGCAGAATAGTACAGTATTTTTTCATACAGTTGTCTGCCCTTTTTTTCTTATCCATTACCATTACTTTTACTAAAATAGTGGCAGTTGTCCAAAATACTAGAACTTTCTAATTTTAGCCTTTGTAAAAGTCCATTTCTACCCTTCTAATTATTGACTATTTCAGCTTTGTCCTAAGTTTCTTTCATTTCAATTAGGTCTCTATAAGTTCCTATTGTTTGCAAACTAAGGCAAACAACACGAAAACTTGACTTAGAAGAAAAGAAGATCAAATGGAAGCAAACCCTAATTCAATTAAGCCTTTGATTAGACTTAAATTCTTTTAGAATTGAACTGGAACTAGACACGACACCAAACAGAAATATTTGAACCCAACATGAAACCATAATTAACCAATTAATGGGACATTTTCTGAAATTTGAACCAATTGACGGTGTCATCAACAAGAAACTAACATACTGATTTTAAATGAAATCGACTAAACACAAGCTAAACCAATTTAGCTAATGACTGACCAACCAGTAATTGAAAAACATACGCAAATTAGCCCTAAAGCATCGGATTTCCATTCCGAGGTCGTCTTCACATTGTTCCGACTACGGACCATTTTTCAACACTTAAGCTCTCATTTAGGGATTAAGTGTCCCAAAACACTCCGAGTCCTAACACCGAACATCCGGACAAACCAAAATAGCAGAAATAAACTTAGGGGAAGCAGTTAGTGAGGGATTGGGGCGTAAATTCCAAAAATGATCGGTCGGGTCGTTACAGCAGAATAGTACAGTATTTTTTCATACAGCTGTCTGTCCTTTTTTTCTTATCCATTACCACTATTTTTATTAAAATAGTGGCAGTTGTCCAAAATACTAGAACTTTCTGATTTTACCCTTTTTAAAAGTCCATTTCTACCCTTCTAATTATTGACTATTTCAGCTTTGTCCTAAGTTTCTTTCATTTCAATTAGGTCTCTATAAGTTCCTATTGTTTGCAAACTAAGGCAAACAACACAAAAACTTGACTTAGAAGCAAAGAAGATCAAATGGAAGCAAACCCTAATTCAATTAAGCCTTTGATTAGACTTAAATTCTTTTAGAATTGAACTGGAACTAGACACGACACCAAACAGAAATATTTGAACCCAACATGAAACCATAATTAACCAATTAATGGGACATTTTCTGAAATTTGAACCAATTGATAGTGTCATCAACAAGAAACTAACATACTGATTTTAAATGAAATCAACTGAACACAAGCTAAACCAATTTAGCTAAAGACTGACCAGCCAGTAATTGAAAAAACATACGCAAATTAGCCCTAAAGCATCGGATTTCCATTCCTAGGTCGTCTTCACACTGTTCTGACTACGGACCATTTTTCAACACTTAAGCTCTCATTTAGGGACTAAGTATCCCAAAATACTCCGAGTCTTAACACCGAACGTCCCGACAAACCAAAATAGCAGAAATGAACTTAAGGGAAGCAGTCAGTGGGGGATTGGGGCATAAATTCCAAAAATGACCGGTCGTGTCGTTACAACAGAATAGTACAGTATTTTTTGATACAATTGTCTGTCCTTTTTTTCTTATCCATTACCACTATTTTTACTAAAATAGTGGCAGTTGTCCAAAATACTAGAACTTTCTGATTTTAGCCTTTGTAAAAGTCCATTTCTACCCTTCTAATTATTGACTATTTCAGCTTTGTCCTAAGTTTCTTTCATTTCAATTAGGTCTCTATAAGTTCCTATTGTTTGCAAACTAAGGCAAACAACACGAAAACTTGACTTAGAAGCAAAGAAGATCAAATGGAAGCAAACCCTAATTCAATTAAGCCTTTGATTAGACTTAAATTCTTTTAGAATTGAACTGGAACTAGACACGACACCAAACAAAAATATTTGAACCCAACATGAAACCAGAATTAACCAATTAATGGGACATTTTCTGAAATTTGAACCAATTTACAGTGTCATCAACAAGAAACTAACATACTGATTTTAAATGAAATCGACTGAACACAAGTTAAACCAATTTAGCTAAAGACTGACCAACCAGTAATTGAAAAAACATACGCAAATTAGCCCTAAAGCTACTGATTAGTCCCAATGACTAAACACAGAAGGAAACAACAATTCTGAATAAGAAATAAGAACCTAAAATATGCAATTACAAACAAAACAACCAAAACGAAGAATCAATCAAAGAAAAAAGAAAAAGAGATGGCCAAGAAAAGAAAACAAAATAGAAAGCAAGCCAGAAATTACCTATACTAATGTTGGAAACAAATTGAAACCGGAGAACCTAGCTTGAGCTTGGACTCGTTAGAGCAATCTTGATCAAAAATAAATCAAACCCACATGAATAAATTGCCCCTGCTATGAGCAAGTGACTCATGTAGGTCTGAACCGTTTGAACTTCCAGAATCACTCAGTGTGGACCTCTAGGTTTTTAGATTTTCGATCTAAAATTCCTTGGTTTTGAGGGGCTTTTTGGGCAATCCAGTAAGGTATTAGGGGTGAGGGGACTGGGGAGATGGCCTGGTGAAATTTTTGGTTAATTTGGACGAGTTAGGGTTTTTAGCTTCCGATTTAGATCTAAGATTCGAGCAAATAGGTGAAGATTTAGGGAAAATGGTTAGTAGGATGGTGTTTGGGAGGACATCAAGGTTATGGGGTGTGAATTTGGATCGATTAGGAGCATCGGAACCGTTGTGAGGCGATTTTCGGTGGCAGTTGGCGATAGAGACGGCGAGGGTAAAGTGGGTGGCTAGGGTTTCTCATTGGGAGGGTGAGAAAAGAGAAATGAACTGAGTTTAGGGGTTTGAGGGGTGACTAGTTTTAGGATAGTTTTATAGTAAAATGAGGGTTAGTTTCGGACCGTTGCATCACAATGATCCAACGGTCGTGATGAAAGAAAGGCAAAATGAGGTCGTTTGGGGGTGGGACAGACCTGCATCGGGTATGGCTGGTATGGGTTTGGGTCTGGGTCAAGATTTGGGCTGGTTTTGGGCATGGAAACAGCCCAATTTCAATTAAAGGCCCCTTTTTCAATTACCTCTATTTATTCCTTTTTCTTTTCTTTTTTAATTAAAATTCCTAAATTTAAAATCCCAAATTAGTCTCAAATTGTAGAATTAATTCGGATATCTAATTACAAAAATTATAAAAATAATATGACCCTAATTTAGAAGAGGAAAATCATTAATCTAAAAATTAAAAGGTAACAATGTAAAAATGGCTATTTTTAGTATTTTTTATTTTTTATCAAAAAATTAATTACTAATTAATTCAAAAAATATAAAAATAAAACATAAATTCAATGCATGGTATTTTTAACATTTTCATAATTTTAGTAAAAGTAAAACGTGCACAAAAATACAAAATATTAATAAAAAATCCTGCAAAATTCATTTAAAATGGCAACAATAATTGAAAAAAAAATCCATTTTTTCTGATTTCATACGAGTAATTCATATAGGAAAAAAATCACATGCTCACAGTAACTATATTTTCAGCATCTGGGATTGAGCATTCTGTTGAAATTTTGGGCCATAATGCGTTAAAAAGAGCGGCAAAAGAAAAAGACCAGAAGGGAATACAAGAAGATATAGCTTCACCTTCTATCACAATAAAACCCAAAGAAGGTTGCAAGATGCACGAACAACGATCCAAGAATATTCATTATTGGGACGATGTATCGGTGTAAGATACAAAAGTTAGTAGATGACAGTGTCACCTCACTCCATGGAAAGCAAAAGGAATGAAGTGCCACACTAGGTTGAAGTTAAGAGAGATGAGCGACAGGGTGAAGTTCGCATATTTTTTTATGTTGGAAGGATTCTGCGCCCTTCTCTCGTTGTTTCGAATCGAAACTTTGAAAAGGGGAACCTTGGCATAAACAGGTAAAGTTGTTGTCATGCGACCAGGAGGTCGCAGGTTCAAACCATGGGAAACATATGATTAGAGAAAGAAGTAAAGAAGGGAAAGAATAAGATTAAATGAAGATGAGAATGAGTACAGTTCTTTGTTCAACAGAGTAGCCTCATATTTATAGAAATGCGACGACGGTTTGGCGATACTAGTGGCCGACCAGTACTGGCACGCATTGATATTTTGGGGAAGCGTGTCGACATGACATTTTCAATCACTTTGAGTGCCTACGTCACGGGTATGATATCATCATAAAACACTACAAAAAAATGCTTAATTTGCGGAGGTTTTATTTACATATTGCGGTGGTCAGAAACCTCCGCAATCTGCTTTTACGGCGGTTTCCAGAACCCCCACAATAATATTCGCCGCAAACAATTTGCGGGGGTTTTTTGATAGACCGCTGTTATCATATAGCGGCGGGTATTTGACAGCGGTATAACCTCTGCGATTTGGTAGTTTGCCTGTCACTTATTAAAAAATTAGGGGAGGACTAAAACCCCCGCAAGTGTTCTATTTAACCCCCATATATTTTATAGCACAATATTATTATTAGGTTAAATAGTGGCAGTTATAACCTCCGCTATTCATTGAATTTTTTTTTCTTTTCCTACAATGTTACTCCACAGTTGTTCCAATTTCAATTATATTAATATAATGAAGCATCAACTATTATATAAATTGCTTACTTGAATCAAGTAACATCAATATATTAATAAACCACAAAATACATTAAAGTAAATTATCATTAGTCTCAAAAATTTGTTTTAAACTCAACTGCTCCAACTATTAAACACAAAACATCAATATTATAATTAGTCTTAAAACTAACTTTAAACAGAACATCCATTTCAACCATTATGGAAAAAAAATCTACTATGACCATTCAATCGAGTACGATACTTAATTATCTAATATATTTGCAAGCAACTTCAATGGTTGTTGTTATGATTATTTCCACCGGATGATCTTATATCCATGGCTGAAATGGATTCGCTAGCCGCATCATTTGGCTACAAAACAATCAAAATAATATATAATTAGCGAAAAGTACCTCAACAATATCCTAACTAATAATCACTTAAGATTGCAATGCATTACTAGTGAAGCAGCAGCAAGACCTTGTGCTAGTGCTGTTGCAAAGACCTTGAACTCTTTTGTGAGATCAAATTCTTTTGTGAACTTTTACAGTTTAGGACAAACCACAAAAAGAACGAGCAACTTTTAACATTCGTGACATTCAAGCCATAAGTTTATATATCAGCAGCTTGTTCATATGATTACTAAGTGAATCCATCCACATCGTAATTGCTCCAATTAGCACAACATACAATAGCAACCATAGTGAAAACAGAATCTCCAATTATACATGTTATGACATTTTCAAATCTTGTTTTACCAAATAATCATCAAAATAAGCATATGCAGCAGACATATTAGACCTTAAACTATTAATGTTGACACCAACATGATTATCATTAATATCTCCAAACTCAAAATCTTGTACTGTATCAAATTCAACAGCAAATATATGATTAGAGAAATTACCAACGTCAATTGCATTGAGTAAACCTAAATACTGACTTGGAAGAGTTGTGCTTAAATTATTGGATTGAGAAATGGTAAAGCAAGTCCATGTCCACCAAGTTTTGGATATTCAGGCACTATAGCAAGAGCAAAACATGTTGAAAAAGAGAAAGCAGTGCCTGTAGTTGAGTTCTTGAACTGAAAAGGTGAAAAATAGAAAACATGACCCATAAGTCTACTTGTTCCATTGGTTAATTGAATAAATCCATTTTGGCTTATTTCTGCAACTCCACTTAATGTCATAACATATATTAATTCTAACTTAAATACAGTGGAATTAATATATGTTATGATATTTTCAAGCACTGATTAGGAATATTTTCAAGTAATGAATCAGTTTGTAGGAATTCATAGAGGGTTCTGTCGAGCAAAAGGAGATAAGAATGAATTAGGGAATGTGAGAATTCAGTGAGGATCCTTCTAAATTTGCAAAATGAGGAAGGATGCAAGAGGTTTGATAACGAATGTTAAGTGATGATAAGCATTAGGCATATGTTCTCTATTCTTTGAGGTAATAGATTGTTAGTTGCAGCGTAAAATAGGCAGAATGTATAAATGAATGGCAATAACATACTTATTGCATCTACAGTCCAATGTTACGTAGACACACATCCACTACGCTTTCTAGATGGTGGTCGTTGTGACGCGGCCCGGACTAATGGAACCTGCTGTGTTGTTGTCTGATCTGACAGAATTGGATTTGCTGCAACCTGACTTGAAGGTGTTGGTCGTGCTGTCAGTTGAATAAATGAAGTCAGCTGTGGTGTATCATCAAAATGTGAATGTGTTGATTCAGTTGATAAATTTTGAGCTACACCTTGTGATGTAGATGCTGACCGAATTGAGTTCTGGAAGTTCTCATAACGCTTGGGCTTCGGCATACCTGCAAGCAACAAAAGAAAAGCAGGAGTTCACAAAATTAGCAGAAGAAAAGTAGAATAATTTAAGAAGAAACAATTCACACATGCATCCTGTTAAACTTGAATAAGAAAGACATACTCATCTCAAAACTAAAACATAGCAGCAGATTTCTCCTAATTTCTTAATTGCTAGGACTCCTTGATGATTCGCTTTATGTGTTGTTGACCCATTTTTCATACTCATACAGCTATGATTCTACTTGTTCTGTGCCTATACTAAAAAATTTTATTTGGAAAGCTGTAGCCATTTTCCTTGTAGAAGTAATGATATGTTCCTACTTGTTTTATGCCTATACAAAAGTATTTACATATATGAAAAGAAACTTAGCACCACCTTAAGAACAGCAAAACAATATAGCAATGGAAAAGAAAGAAATATACAAACTAAACTATCAAAGATAAACAACAAATTAATTACAAAAGGCTCCCCATTGGGAAGCCTTTTGTAAATATGCCATAGAAACTATGTTCCATTGCTACATAATGTGTTAGAGAAGATGAGTCGTAATAAGAGTAATTCACCTAAACACTGAGTTTTCTTACAATTTAGGCCAGTCTGGCATCGGCAGTCACCAAAATGATTGTGACACTAGACTGATGTTTCTTGCCAATTCTGTTTTCATCTTTGTATTTTGCTAATAAAATTGTACCGAGTAAAAGAACACAGAATTGTTAACAGCTGAATATGAATTTATCTTTCAATTGTAAGCAACAGATTCTTATGGTTACTTCCTATAGTTTAGGACTCAAGTAGTACTTTTGCATCTGAATTTACCTATATTTTCATCATTAAGCATTGATGCGTAAAGCTAAATATTTAATAATTTTATGAACTGAAAAAGACCATTCAGAAACTAATACATAGAGAATTTTTACGTATAAGAGGTGCTCCAGAAATCACTAAGGTGACTAGAGTTTAGGCTATTATATGGTACTTCCTGTCAAAATTAGCATATTTGCAGAACAAATAACTCTACAGATACGACTAAGATAGCAATTTAAAAGAAACTACAACCACTTGAAATCAACACAGGCTCAAATGCAATACTTACTGCACTTCAAATAGGTAATGTTCATTTTCTGCCAGTTGGAAAGTAGTACTGTAGTTTTTGTACAGAAAACAACTAATGTTCATATAGGTAATGTTCATTTTCTGCCAGTTGGAAAGTAGTATTGTAGTTTTTGTACAGAAAACAACTAATGTTCATATAGGTATTGTTCAAATAGGTAATGTTCATTTACTGCACTTCAAATAGGTAAGATATATTTTTGTGACTCCAATATTATTAAACAGAAAAAAAATATGTACCTTGAGAGGAAAAGCAACCAGTGACAATTGCGTCTTTTCTGAAGGTCCGCAGGAGTTCTAAAATACACATGCGAAAGGAAATATTTCAATTAAGACCCGAATCACAGAAATTAACCTATAAAATACACAAAAAATCTAATTTCTAGAACCTATAATACCTAATGCAAAAGGAGAAAGAGGACTTACATCTCGATTTCAACAAAGAGTGTTATATACTTCTTCAAATTACACTAATTCTACTAAATTTCTGCTACTTTCTGTTGAGAATCGAAAAACATCAAGATGAAAGAAAGAGAAAAAATCAGTAAAGGAAAAATACGAATTAACAGAGAAAATAAACTTAAAACCCACCTGCATTATGAAAGAAAGACAAAAAAAACCAAAATCAAAGAAGGAAAGAGCAAAATTAGACCAAAATCGAAGATGAATTTGTATGAAAGTACGCTGCTATGAAAGAGAAATCGAAGAGGAATTTTTGAGGAATTTGTATGCTAATCGAAGAGCAAAATTACATAAACTTACATCCAATTAAAGTAACTTTTGAGGAATTTCAATGCCGCTCATTTTCATCCCTTGTCTGCTAGGTCTATTAAGGATTTGATTAAAGGAACGTTTTTGAAAATGAAAGATGGTTTTTTTTAGTTTGTAGCTGAAAATGAGAAAGGAATTTGGGAAAAAAGGAGAGGGAAAGAATTAAAAAACGAGGGAAATATTGCGGTTTGTGGGCGCCAATTTGTTTTTAGGGTTGCGACTTGCGAGGTTAACGACCGCAGTAAATATATTATATTTGCGGGTTAAATAAACCCCCACAATTTGATATAGATTGCGGAGGTTATAGCCCCACAATAAAACCTCAGCAAATCTAGCATTTTTTTTGTAGTGAAAGGCTCGGGAAAATCAAGGTTCAAATTATTTTTTATCATCTTATTCAAAAAAATACGGGGACTATCTGTATACGGTCAAAATTAGAGGCTTCTGATTTATAGGATTGAGGGTCTGTCATAGGCCCGAGTTCACGCAAGGTCGAGTTCGAGACCAGTGGACCAGAGTCAAGCTCGAAGACAGAGTGCAATTTCTGGAGATAGGAGTACGAGGAATATTGGGCTTGAGTATGCTCTGTTACACCCCGCAATATTACGTCCCGCAGTATTATGTTATGACAATGTTATGCTCTGCAGTAATAAATTACGACGATGTTGCACCCTGTAGTTTTTTCGTAAATTTATCGTAAGGTAATTGACATCAGTACAAGGAAAAGATAATTTGAGGATTATAAGGATTATGCTATTTCACAGGTGATTAATAAATTCATGAAGGTGAAAGGGGAAGCAAGTGAAAGGAAACGAATTTTCGTCCAAGTTTGGCATGTTGGGATCAAATACGGCCCAAGTTAAAATACTCGATATTTATGGACTAGTATCATACGAGGTACCACATGACCATGATAGTAAGGTGTATAAGGTATGTAAAAAGTGAGTAGTATTTTAAGTAAGTGGAAATAATTCTCAATTATGCGGGTAATAAATTAATTACCGGGTAATAAAATATTACCCGATTAACTAATAAGTGGATAAATTTAATCAACCATCCCAAAGAGTATCGTGGCAGCATGCCACGTATTAAAAGAATGACTCTTCAAGTCATTTCATTATGTGGCAAAGGTATACAATACTCGATTTTAAGGAAAATGAGTCATCTGCTACATCTCTTAAAAGGCTCCAGCAAAGGAATTTATATTAATATCATAGAAAAAGACTTTCATTCAAGAAAGTGATTACGTCATTGGCAAAAGATATTGGATAACATTCTTATTCCTTCTGGGCCGACGTTCATTGATGTTCTCTTGGAATGATTTCAATTTGGACGTTGGCTTTAAAAAAAAGAAGAAGAAGATTGTACGAGCTGAATTATCTTTAAGAAGTTGGAGGATATATTAACGCTATTGATAGAGGGTTTCTGCCAAGGAACGTAAGCAATATACTTGTTCAAGTCCTAAAACTCTAAAGACTCAAAAATGACGTTGGTCACTTTCAGAAAAGGGAAAACATGAAATTCCTTCTAAATTAAAAAGGATTAGAAGCTAAGGAGTCTCCATTTGAGGCCAACAAAATCTGTTCTTGGTTTTAAAACCAAGAACTTTGATGCAGAATGTTTGGTTCCAAGAAATTCATTCCAGGCTTCATCCAAACGTCCAAGCCAAGTTCCTTCCAATTTCAAGGAAATTCAGTGTAAATTCCGCAGAAGCTATTCGTTCAAATAATTCTAGGAACAGGTATGTTAAGGTACTTCCTTCTTTTTTTTGGCATGATCTAATGTGAAATGAATACACTATTTTATAATGAATCTACTCCTAACAACTAAGGTTGTCCATGTTGTTCTTTCCGTACAAATTTATTCTAAGAAAGTATGTATGATCCTTGAGTCCTACTAAAGTTCATATTGATGGTATGATGTCCATAATGTTAATCCAAGGTGCAATGACCTTACATCACTCTGAAAGGTTTAGAACGTGATTCCATGAGTCGAGCATGCATTATATATATGTATCTATTTTACTCTACCGAGCCGCGCTATAGTCGGCCGGGTACGGCACCTATTGTGCAACCACTGATCAGTTGGGTTTACCGAGCTCCACGTGGCCGGGTACGATTCTACCGAGCCTTATCATGGCCGGGTACATTTTTACCGAGTCCTCTTTGAGGCCGGGTACGATATGATGATGATGATGCCCACAGAGGCGAATGTTTTTAAAAGTTTATTTATATATATGTATTATGCATTTCATGTTAGTAGTCCGCACAGGCACTCAGATGTTACAGGTTGTATCTCCACTGTCTCTCTTTACATTACTGTTCATGTTTATGCTTCCATGCCTCATATACTCGGTACATTATTCGTACTGACGTCCCTTTTGCCTGGGTACGCTGCGTTTCATGCCCGCAGGTCCTGATAGACAGCTCGAGAGCCCTCCAAGTAGGCTATCAGCTCAACGGAAGATGTTGGTGCACTCCATTTGCTTCGGAGTTGCTCGTTTGGTTAGTATGATTTAGACGTGTATTGTTTGGTATAGCGGGACTCTGTCCCCACCTTTATAGCATTTATGTATTCTTAGAGGCTTGTAGACATATGTCATGTACGTGAAAGATTGTACTGCCTTATCGGCCTATGTTTTGAGTTTATAAATGATTATGTTGGCCTATTAGGCTTGTATATCCCGTGTATATGATGATATAACAAGAAAGATACGTTACGTAGGTGCTCGGTTGAATAAGGTACTGGGTGTCCGTCGCGGCTCATCGGTGTGGGTCGTGACATGCTCGACTCCGAAATAGTACCATTAGGAATTTGTAACAGAATGAGCTAGATTCCCTCCACGTTCCCATAATCATGGCGCAAATCCTGGAATAAGATTGTACAATTCCGTACTAGGCAGTTAGATAGATGTATCAAGAATATTCCCTATTGTAAATAGAAATATTCCTTATTTAGGGTTTCCTTATTATATAAAGGAGACCTCAATCATTTATAGCATGATCTGATTATTGAGAAAAGAATATACTCTCTACCTTTTCGCCTGCTTTTCATCAGCATTATCCATTAGCTCTACTGTTCTTACTTTACTTTTATTACTTAATTGTTCTGATTATTCTAAGCCTACCTCGAGGTCACTTCTGCTGAGTAACATTGGTTTGATTCACTTGTCTCTTTCATTTCTACTTCATAATTCTTGATTATTAATTGGTATTGAACTAAATCACAAATCAAATTTAATTGTTACTCGTATTTTTGAGGTAAACAAAAAGATTGATTGGGTCAAGATGGGCAAACAATGGATCATAACACAACCAATCTAACTCTAACCAAGTTTGAATAAATTTCTTGTATTCATATAATTTATTTAATTACGAAACACACTAGAAAAAATTTCCTTTTATTATGGCTATATCTAACTTAACAAACAATTTCTTTTTGTGAAAAAAATTATTCATTTCAGTTGCAGTTAAATCTTACAAGACCATCTTCCCCTTCTACAGAAAAGGGAAGAAAAATGAATTAATATAAATGAGGTAAATAACACCCAAAAAAAAAAACAATCATGTATTTTCTATATCTAGCCAAATTATAAAGGAGGTATATAATAAGCTATGCTACTCTGCTCCTTCAGCACTTAAAAACTTCTTGTTCCTCGGCTTAATGACCAGGTCCTCTAGGGCTAGGTCCTGAAGGTAGTCTCTCAAGCCAAAATGACAAATTGTTCTTCGCCTTCTCATATATTGATGGGATTGTTGCGAGATGAATTTCACCAGAAAAATCTTGTGACAATGCTCTAGCTGCCTCAACATGGTTTTGACTCGTAATGACAATAAAGATGGCAAATATTATCAACAATGAGATAATTCTTCGATAATCCATACTTGAATAATTGAGAGATCAAAGCACTATAACGTGAAGATAGGTTTTGCCTCAAATTCAAATGATTTCTCTCGTCGTCTTAATTTCAAGATATTTCTTAGTTGATATCACAAAATTTTGGCAATGCTTTTGATAGAAATGAGAGGATTGTGCTCTTTTTTCTCTTGTTTTGCTAGTGAATGTTGATGAAGAACGTTGTGCATGGGTTTCGTTATTTATAGCAATGTATGAATAGGTGTCTTTTGTTTAACTTTGAACAAATAATAGTATTTGTTGAATTGAAATTCATGTATCGGAGGGACGTGTTGACCAAGTAAACATGAAAAGGTCATGCGTTAAATAACTTCTCGAATTCCAAAAATGCCCCTATTTCTCTGTGTTTGATGTTTCAAACATGAGGGTAAGATAGGGATTGGATTTTGAAGGGTGATGCGGGAACAGCGTAAGAAGTTTAAAAAGTCCACATGTTTGAAAGTCTTGGAGTTGAACTTTACTGGCGCTTGTTGACGGAGTATGAATAAGCCTGAGATTACGTTATTGCCCTTTTACGTAAGCGCTTGGCTATAATCTGGTGACTAGACTTTTATACACTCTCACAATAATTTTTTTTTTTGTTTGCCGCTTCCACTTGGGGCTCCATTAATTACTCCTAGGATTAATACTTCAAAAAATTTTGTCGAGAGTGTTCAAATTTTAAGCTAAGTTAATAACTTTTTTTTCCGATAAATGGTGGTATACTAAAATTTTTAGATCAAACTATGCAATATTTAGCTAAATAATAAAAGAAATATAATTTTATAATTGAAAATTCAAATATCAAATTTGTAGTTTGTAGAGAGCTTTTGTTGAAGAACTTTTTGTAGAGCTTGATTTTTAAATTATAAAATTTATTTAAGAAATAATTTTTAGTTAAGATTTTACTTTTAAGTTTAGTTGTTTATTTTTTCCCAAAATTTATTAAGTTTTAAGAGTTATTTTATTAGAAATTTTTGTAGATTGAAAAAGAATCAAATAGACTACACATGGTGGTTTCCATTTAGTTTTGGCAAATAAAATAAATAGAACTTTGAACCCGTAAATAACGGGTTACTTTGAACACCCTGAACCGCTGAACTACTTCATTCAACTATATTAAGGGTTTTCAAAATATATTATATAATCATGTCAAGTCGTATTTAACTTATACATACAGTATAAATTTTCTGCAAAGAATGTGTTGTTCTACCCTTGGCATAGGGTGGTTGCGCCGCTGGCTCTCTACCAAAGACGATATTATACTTAGGGAATCGGACCCGAGAACTCATAATGGATATGTTATTTCATCAAAAAATATATCCAACCAAAAATGGGAAATTATCATGTTTCTAAGATTTTGTCTATCTGATTAGAACAATTCTCAGGTTCAAACGCCGATCTTTTTGTATAAGTGATGACTTGTTTTGTTACACTCGCCATGAAGATCTGATTAAATAGATTAGGGGTCAAAATTAATGCAAATCAATGAAATAGTATAAGAACATTTTCTCCAGTTAGTTAATTACTATAAGAAAACGAAGTAGTAATATAAACGTTGAATCTACCTAGTTATACATTGAAATTTAGTCCAGCCTTTTGTTTCCGAATTTATTGAAATACAGGAGCAATAATTTACCAAATTTGGCTAGCCTTCCTTGGTAGTCGCTCAAGACCTTTGACTGATCACCAAAACAATACCAGCAATTTTCTATAATATACAGCAGCCACATTCGCAAAAGATTATGACTTTTTCATAGCCTAGGATAATCTCTTCCTCTCAATTTACGTGGCATATTTGACCCAACAAAAATTTTAAAAAGAAAAGCAAACTTTTCACATATGGTGTAAAACAAATCACAAATAATTGCGTGGCTGTAACTTAATTTATTAAAAATAAATTTTTTCTAAATAAGAAATGTGATTTGGACTAACTAAGAAGAAATAGTGCCATATGAATTGGGACCGAGTGAATAAAACAAATATATTAATCATTAAAGTAAGTGGAGTGTTATTTTCACTTAAATTTTATTTTTGACCACTCGCACTTGCTTTCTGTTGTGCAAACTGAAAAGTGAGCAATCTCGTATTTTAAATTCAGTACCTAATTATAACAACACTTTAAAAATTATTTGATATATGATCAAGAAAAAGAATTTGGTTTCAATTCAAAATACATTTTACCTAGTGCTGCATCGAGTAATTTGAAAATCGGGTCAATCAGTAGATCTACTATTTAGAAGATTAAAACTTTTGCAAAATCATATCGAGACGGTTTAGTAATTCTTTAATTTTCATCGTTTTAACTTTTGGGAAAAGATTATAGCGTGGGAGTAAAATCCTGAAAAGGAATTTTTGAGAAGCAACTCTCTAATATTTGAAATTTTGACGACCTGAGAGCCCCATTGCTCTAATGAGATTGGTGTATATTTTTTTTCCAGAGAAATTGTGATGGATGAACTGTTTAAAGTTATTATTTATTTTTTGATTATGTTAAGAAATATTTTGGGAAATTAATCCCGCACAAGAATTTTAAGCAAGTTCCTAATGATCGTCAGAATTTAGAATTACTAGTAAATATGATTATCATCATATTCTTCATCCACAATGTTGAAAAGTTCCGTTGATCCGTCAGGATTTATGTCAAAAATTCTACCCAACGCACCTTGAAACTTCAACCGTTGGTCCTTTTTCTCAAAATTTTGGTTACCGAGGTCAAAAATAATAATGGCACAAAAGTATATATCCTATATGTGCAAATCACCCTTTTTTCTGCTTAGTATATTTAACTAAATTTTTGGCGGATATTAAAGGCAACTTTTGGACTAGGGCAATGAGGAGCATAACTAACATACATAAATAACTAAAAAGAATGCAATTTGCAAAGTGTTCTTGAGAAACTCAATGTATATAGAGTTAGACCAAAAAATAAAAACTCGATGTACATAGAGATCCATATTCGTACGAAGCAACAACACATTAACAGTGGCGGAGCCAGAAATTATACAAAGGGGTGTCAAAATAAAAAAAATTGTTGCTATCGGGAATGGAACTTGCAACCTTGTGTAAATTTTGATACCCCTTGACCATTGCACTAAGAGTTTGTCTTGTGTCAAGGGGTGTCAACCCCTTGTATATATTCAATTTTTTTTAAAAATACATATTTACGCAGTGTTATTTTTCGACGAAGGGGTATCGGGTGACACCCCTTGGGACAAGGTGGCTCCGCCCCTGCACATTAATATGATAAGCCACCTTGTTAGACAACTTGTGATTCATATTTCGAATGTATAAATCAAAATCAACTTGTTCGCAAACAAATTTGCAATTCATTATTTGTGTCTTTGACCAAAAATTGCATACAACTGCAAAACTATTAGGAATCTTTATATAAGTAATCAACCTCGGCTACTGAGACTGCTGACACTGACGACCTGAATGTCCACCCCGAAAACTCTGAAACGACGGTGCACTGATAGGAGCTGGTGGTGCATTATAGGACTGCTAATCAGAATACTATGAGCACGTGATTTTTGCCCCATATATTAATTATTCCCAAAAATTCAAATAAAATAATTTTTTTATTTATTTTATAATTTTTGTGAATTTTTGTGCTATTTTCTGATAATTGTTGCATTTTATCTGTGCATTTTAATTCATATGAAAAATACAAAAATATATTTGGCATTTCTTTGGGATTTAATTTCATATTTTTAGTATTGATTAGTAGTAAAATTGTTTACATAAAGAAAATAAAAAAAATGGTTCTTTGCACTTTTATCTTTAATTTGTGGAATTTCTTTTAATTTTAGTTTAAAATTAGAAATTAGTTAATTTTGGGAAATTAAATAATGTTATATTAGAGTCAATTGAGTATTTGTTTTATTTTCAACAAAATCAAAAAATATAAATACAAAACAATAAAAAGAGAAAAGAAACAATTGGAAAGAAAAACAAAAAGAAAATACATAATAAGGAAAATAAAAATGGGTTGTACATTTGAATTAATTCAGGCCCAAATCACCCATGCCAAGGCCCAAATCAACCCACCCGGTCCGCCCCTTTAGTTAACAAAACGATCCCGTTTTGTTACCCTTTCATCTGAGCCATTAAATTCGTTTGATCCAACGGCTACCATTGAGCGTTACATTTCGATATAACTGTCCGAGAATCTCATTAACCCTAATAGAGATCTCTCATCTTCCTTGTACTCACCTGTAACACCACCAGCGGAGCCGCCGCCGGCGATGACGCCACCATCTCCAATCAACTCCAAAATAACACCATGAATCCATCTTATCCTCCTCTACTCGAATCCACTGTTCTTATCTTTCGAATCTCGCCGGAGCTCTTCGAATCTTCGTTGGAACATTTTCCGGCTACGACGCCACTTATTCTAAATGACATCAAATTAACACTCTAGGGTTGCCTGAGCCTCCTCTACCCAACCCCCATAACCGCATGTCTCGAATCTTGCCGAAATCTTTCGAATTTTAATTTAGTTGTTTTCGGCCAAAACCCTAAATGTGCCAAATCATGCCAAATTGGCACAATATGATACTCTCACCATCTGCATGAATATTCCATTATCTAGGGCGATCAAACATCATCGGAATTGGCCGAATATGGAAATAATGACTGGCCGGAGTTTCTTTATCAGTGAGTTTTATTTTTCCTTTTTTGTGTTCTTATTTTCTCCAGTTATTACGAGTTTAGTTTATCTTTTGGTGTTAATAAGTCAGTATTGTTTAAAGTAGTTTTGATTCGTGTTCTTCTAATTTAGTTTAATCCTAGTTAATCGTTGTTATTAGAGCAGATGTTTAGTTAGTTCATGATTTTAGTAACTGTTTCTCCCCGTTAGTATCATTTTCTTTTAATTAATTTATTTTTCATTGACTCTGCTCTAAATTCAGTGTAATTAGTATGTTTGTGTTAGTTTTGGCATAATTTTAGAGCTGATTATTGTTTGTGAATTGATGGAATAATAAGAGTTGGGTAGGGATTATACTATCATTACTGAGACTCTTACTTTATTAATTGACCCTAGACTAATCAGAATGGAGGGGGGGGGGGGTAGTTTAGTAATTTTAAAAGATGTTCAGGGGTATATGGGTAATTAGAACTAGGTAGGAAGATAATTGACTATACTAGGACCTTTTAGATTATTCTAGAATGTGGTTTTAGTATATGTTTCAGAAAATAGAGATAGTTACTTGTGTAGTAAGTTTTAAAATGAGGGACTAAACTGAAATTAAAGAAGGACCTTAGAAGAAATCTAATACTCACTCTTTGGGCCTATAAAAGACAGGCACTTTGCCTTGTTCAGGGGTCTTTTTTTTTTCCAGCCAGAGAGTCTCCCCAAAACTCTCTCATTAGTTTTTCAGATCTGAAGTAGGAATTCAATTTAAAAAAAAAAACGAAAACAAAACAAAAACTTCAAAAATCCCAAAAATAGCTACTGTTCCATTAAATTTTAAGAGAATTTTCAACTTTGAGCTACTAATTTGCATGTCCTAAGTTCAATTCTGATAATTGAAAGATTCAGAAGTAGTTTGGTTTAGTTTCGAGTAACTTTGGGTTCAATTAAACTGGGTTGTTTGAGTTTTTGGGTTTGCTGAAGCATTTTGGAGTATTCCGAGTCTATTTGGATGCATTTCTGTTGATTTGTGGTCGGGTGCTTGGACTTTGTTTGGTTTTAAACACTCTCTAAACAATTGGACTGATTTTGGCTGTTGTGAGCTTATTACTTGCTGCTGATTTTTTCTTCTCCTGCTGTAATTCAAAAACCAGGTACTCATTCCTATCCTAAATGTATTGGGGCTGATTCGACGTGGACATACAATAAAATGGCTCCCTCAGTTGCTCCTGAAAGTTATGCCTGTTGATTTGTGTTGTTTAGTTTACTTGTTTAGTGTAGTTTGAACTTTGATGTTTATATACATGAATTTGACTGTATGATTGGGACTGTTGGTACTACTACTTTGTAGAATTTATTCAGAAGTATTATAGGCTAGTTTAGTATTATACTCAATTAGATTTCGTTGTTATTGAGATTAGATTTATTCTAGATTGTATAGACTGTTTCGCTTTTCAGCAGGCACCTAGTGATAACAGGTTCAATGTGCTTGAGGATGATGGTTTAATTTCAATTATGTAGTCATTGAGGTTCGAATAGGTTGATACATTTTGCAAGTTTAGTAGTTAATTCCACTTGGCATTGTAGCCGTGAAACATATTTGAGATGGTTGTTGTAGGAGTTAAATCTCATTAGTTTTGTAACTATAAAAAATAGGTTCAAGAGGGATTGGTAAATGTCAGCAGCTAATTTAAGTTCAGGATATCCAAATTGCAGGTAATAATTGAGTCGCCACTACTGTTGCTCACATTAGATCACAAGTAGGAAATCAAGTTTATATATCTGAAATTAATCATGAGTGCCTAATTGAATTTACATCCTTGTATTTAAATTCCTCTCGTTTCCAGCTGTTAAAATGGGATCAAAGCTCAGAATAGTACTGAGATTGGTAATTAAATGGTATTTGCATTCATTAGTTTTAGTTTTATTTTTGCAACTTATTGCACCTGCCATTCATAAACAGACCTGGGGCTTTTGTGGTGTAAACGTCAATTTAAAAGATTGTTTGGGCCAATCGGCAGCCCAGTCATGCAACGCCTGAAATTCGACTTGGAATGGACCAGCCGTCAGGCTCAGGTCACGAAAATATATGCTGAATTTTGGAAGTGGGGTCCAGCGGTCCTGTGGATAGGCTGTGGAAGCCCAGCTTGGGTTGATTACAAGATTCATTTTTAAAGACATGAAATAGCTCTTTAAACATTTAGTAGGAATATGGGGTATTAATTCGCAAATGTAAATTTGGGTTTCAAATTAGGTGGCGGGTTCAAATTAAAAGGGTCCCCCCTTTTGTTTGAATTCGGACTTGAATTTGAGGCTTGAATTTATATGCGCCAATTAATTAGCCCGTTTAGAGACAAATAATGAATAGACAATCGTAGTCGCCTTAGATTGACCTTAAAATAAAAATGAGACGAGCCTCGCCGAACAAAACATATATTGCGGGGCCCTCAATAAATGCTTGAATTAAAATATTTAGATTTCGGGATGGGCCTTTTAGCAAATTTCACGGCCTTCCCCAAAGATAATCACACGCTAGACACTTTAGGCGCATTTTTAATAATTTTACCTTCATAAATACGGGTGTGCATTTCATGCGACCCAAATCCAAATCCCAAAACGTTGAATAAGAATGTGTCGAGGATCCGGATGCATTTCATGTGACGTGATCCAAAAACACATTCTTAAACGACGTTCACTTTCTTAATAATTGACTAAAAGCGGTAGATCATTCTAAAATTTCACCATAGGTTAACATGTATTAAAATCAGATTCTAGCCAAATGTAACAGTTGAGCGACCGTGCTAGAACCACGGAACTCGGGAGTACCTAACCCCTTCTCTCGGGTTAACAGAATTCCTTACTCGGATTTCTGGTTCGCTATTGTTAAACAGAGTCAAACCTTTTCCTCGATTCGGGATTCAAACCGGTGACTTGGGACACCATAAATCTCCCAAGTGGCGACTCTGAATCTTTAATAAATGAATCCCGTTTCGATTGTCCTTTAATTTGAAAAACTCCCTTTATTATACCCTTCACGGGGTGTAGTAGCGAAAAGGGAGGTGTGACAGCTCTAGCGACTCTGCTGGGGATTAAGAACCCAGAATTTCGGTTCAGGGTTCAAGAATTCGAGCTAAGTTAAATTGTTATATTTGGCTTTATTTGATTTTGCTACATGTTCCATGCCTTATGTGCTAAATGTTTTACCGCTTTAATATTTGTTGAATTGTATATAAATTGTTGCGAATCCCTCCCTCTTTCTGAGTCTTCTACATCATGGAGAAGGGTGCACTTCGTGTAGCTTCTCTTCTGTTAGAGTCTTTTTCCCAATTTAGAACGAGGTTTGGATAAGTTGCAAAGCCGGCGGAGCTTCTGTATCCCCTGTACACTGCCTCCCCCTAGGCCCGAGTTGTCCGCTCGGGTAAGCCATGTCTAGATCAATAAACCTAGGGTTTAAACCTAGAAGAACAATAAACTCATGCCGGATCCCTAGTAGGGCACTTGTTTGCATCATGTGTATTTGACTTAGGGGACTCAACACAAGGGTTGGGTCCGTCTAGGACAGGTGACCTGAATTGAAAATGACCATCCTGATGCATCTTACGTGCTACTTGCGCATTTATTTGCTCAGCTTCACATGTTGACCGGCTTGTATACAATGAGTGAAAAATTGTGAAAAGTAGCAGTGTTAGGATTAATCGAGGGTAATCATTTGTTTAAAAAATCAATGCCCAAATAGTACCGAAACGCTGCCGGATTTTTTGAAATAAAAAAAACAAAATGAAAAAAAGACAATATTTGGAAAGGAAATGGTTGTTCAAAATAACTTTGATTTTGGTCAATCGGCCCGAACTACGCTGGTTTGATTCTCATCGAGTGTGAGATACGTAGGCAACCCTCATCGGGTCCAACCTCCCTTTTGCAAAAGGAACCCAAAGATGTCAAAATTTTAATTTTTTATCATCAATAAGTCGGGTAACGCCATTCTTGTTTTAAAATAAGCCGAATATCCCAAAAAGGACGCCAGAAGGCCGTTTTTGCAAGAACAGCCACCATGAGTCATTTTTAATGGTTTGCGAGCACAACCTTAAAATCCCTCCCCCAGAAGTGCTGAAGGGCCGTATTCGCAAAACCAAATCCTTGCTTTCTAAATAAAGAATTGTTTTGCAAAAAATAGCCAGTTTTCAAAATAAATCCTTTTCAAATAAATGTGCAGGATGACTTCAAGTAACATCGAAACCTTCTTAGTCCTAAGTGAGATGCCCTTGAAGCTCCATATGTGGTGGCATGATCTAGGAAAAGGAAGCAGAGAGACTATGGTTAAGATTTTGGGCGGCCTAGTTGATTTACTAAACATCAAACCGAGGAAGGATATCATTGAGGCACTAATACCATTTTGGGACCCGACCCGTAATGTATTTCGATTTTTAGATTTTGAACTCACACCTACATTAGAAGAGATCGCAGGATACGCGGGTCTCAACGGGAATCTTCGAGGTAGATACCTACTGGCCCCACGACCGGTAACCTTTCATAGGTTTTTGGATTTGTTGAACATCAGCCGGGATATTCAGGACCCGTATCTGGCGGAAGGGTGTTGTACATTGCATTTCCTATATCACCGGTATGGTAACCCAAAAGGTTTCGAGGAACCCAACACCGGCTTGATACATGCCGGAAATAAAGACAAATGGGAAGCTCGATGGGGATTAGCCTTTATGGTGGCCTTTCTGGGAGTGGTGGTTTGTCCGAGAGAAGATGGTCACATAGACCTCGGTCTTGTAGGGATGCTAGATGTCGCCACAAAAAAACCTACTAGCACAGTGGTTCCTCTGATCATAGCAGAAATATACCGAGCTTTGACAAAATGTCGAGAAGGCGAGAAATTCTTTCAAGGTTGCAATTTGCTCTTATAGTTGTGGATGCAAGAACACCTCTGTCACCGCACAGGCTATATGAACTACGATTTAACCGGGTTGAGTTGTATTGCCGAGTTCGGGACTCGGATGACAGGTATTGAGTTCCCTAAAGGTACTGAGGCCTGGTCGTCATGCTTAAGATCCCTGACCGCAGATAAAATTGAATGGGCTTATGGGTGGCTCCCTGCTACCGAAGCTGTATACACATCAGCGGAGGTCCCCTATATTCTTTTGATGGGTATCCAAAGCATACAGCCTTATGCTCCCTATCGAGTTTTGCGACAACTTGGGAGATTCCAGATAGCGCAAAATGATGAAGACCTGAGTGAGAAAGTCATTGAGTTAGGCCCGAAGGCTGCATTTCCTGAAGGCAGAATCCGAAAGATATGGAATGAGTGCCGGTTCCTCGACCCTAAAACCATAATACTGGACCAAGCTAGAGGCGAGGTAGATCCCATGTATCTGATGTGGTTTGGAAAAAGATTCCAAATCCTAGAGAGACCCGCTAAAAGACCGCATGTGCAACAATTTACTGATGGAGTCCAGGTTCAATGGGATTGGCAAGCAACGGAAAAGGAGTACTGAGCTAGAATAGGACAGTTAGAGCAACAGGTCCGGGACCTCCAATTTGACAAGAGTGTACAGGCTGCAGCCGACGAGGGTGATAAAAAGAAATTAGCTCAGGAGAACGAAGCACTCAAAGCCCAAAATTAAGCAAATGAAAATAGATGCCAAGAACCAAGAAAGAAGTCCATCTGATGAAAGGTTGATCAAAGGGTTAAAGAGACAAATCTCGGACTGCCAAGAAGAATTAGAAAAGTTCGAGGGAAACATGGCAAGGCTTCGGGCATAGTGGGCCAAGAAGACTGCGGAAAGAGCCCAATTTGTACAACAATTGAAGAGAGATTACGAGGGAACCATCGTCAACATGAGGAGAAAAACGAATACTCTCGAAGAAAAAGCGGCCCGGTGAGATAAAGAATTTCAGGCCGAGAGGGACCGTTGTTATGAGTTGATCGCCTAGATGCAAAGGGAAATAAAATTGCTACAAGACCTTCACCTCCAGGATTCCCAAGTACTAGAAGCCCGTACCCAACAGATAAGCCGACTTCTCCAAGAAAAGGGCCAAATCATGGAAAGGATCCGAAGCATTGCACACTATATTGTCAAGAGATGCCAGGACGGTGAACGGAGGGGTCGTACCACTTTCTTTGCGTCAGTGATGATATTTGTTCGACAGCTCATGAATGATTTGGAGCAATTGCAAAGGGTCTTGCGCGCAGGCCCGCGGCGATGCCGAATGATGCCCCGCGGGTCCCAGGGTTTGAAGCTTTGATGTACTCCTAGATTAAATCAAGTCTGTACTTTTTTTTAAGTCTGTTTTTGTACTTTCCTTTTTGAAAATGAAAAACAAATAGTCTGGTAGTTTTGTAATCACAGTTGTCATTAATGAAAATTAGAAAATTCCCTTATTGACAAGAACTACGCTTGGTCTGATTCATGCGGGGTCATGATACGTAGGCAATCTCCATAGGATTCGACTGTAACCAAATGAAAAAAAGAAAAGAAAAAAAAAAGAAGAAAAAAAAAGAAAAAAAATGAGAGAGAAAAAGAGAAACAAAAGAGAAGAAAAACCACAACAAAGAGACAATAGAAAAACAAAAACAAAGAAACAAAGGCAAGAATAAAAGAAAGACGTCACAGTCGAGAATAAATAAAGCCGGGATGACGCAAGCGGTCGAACAGATGCATAATAGAAACCGTTAACTGCCTAGGTGCATTCATTCCCCAAATGTGCGGTTATCTACTTGTTAATTTCCTAACCTCTAACAACGTTGTTGTTGATGATGAAAACCAGGCAAGTGGTTCAGTTGACTGGTATTCTGGCAACCCACCCATACAACACTCGTTCTAAAGATAAGTCAAAAATGGTCAACCAAGAGTTAGAAGCGAGCATCGTCGACCCGTCTAGGGAGGAAGAAGTTGTGGATGTCAATGAAATGAAAGAGGAGATGTATAAATTGAAGCAACAGATGGCCGAAATGTACTAGGCTTGGGCAAAGGGACACCCACTACCAGCTTATCCTGCTAATCCTGCCTATATCCCACCATTAGCTCAGCCACAAGAACCTCCCACAGTGAACTCGTCTCCGGCCTACCCTGCTTACCAGCAATACTACGCAACTACTTCACAAACACCACCACCTCCACCACCCAAACAAATTCCATGCCCTCCACCTCCTACCACTCCCGCCTCCACCCGCCACATTACAGAGATCTTCTAGTGAACCCATGTTTCAAACCCAGGAAACCCACTATTACCCACCTGAACCCACCTTCAAATTGCCATAACCATATCCTTACATTCCCCGTCTTGATATCTCAGCTGAAGAAGAGAAGCCTCCCAAAAACCCTAAGCAGGAGGAGATGATACGAAAGGTGAAAAGCTTGGAGCAATCGTTCAGAAATATGCAGGGACTAGGAGGACAAGTCAGTGTGACCTACAAGGACTTGTGCTTGTTTCCTGACGTCCGGTTGCCCGCAGGATTCAAATTACCCAAGTTTAATCTGTACGACGGACATGATAACCCAGTAGCTCATCTGCGGGATTTTTCAGTAAGATGAGAGGCGCTGGGGGAAGGGACGAGTTATTAATGGCCTACTTTAGTCAAAGTCACAGTGGTGCTGCTTTGGAATAGTACAAGCGGTAAGATCATGCTCGATGGTACACTTGGGATGATTTGGCCCAGGCATTCGCAGGCCATTTTCAGTATAATTTAGAGATTGTCTCGGACCGGCTGTCATTAACCAAAATTGAGAAGAAGTCGGGGGAAAGCTTCAAAGAGTATGGTTTTTGGTGGAGAGAACAGGCCGCAAGAGTTGATCCTCTAATGAAGGAAGGCGAGATGGTCGATTATTTTCTGCAGGCTTTGGAGCCTACTTATTATGGTCATCTGGTATCGGCAGTTGGAAAAACTTTTAATGAGGTAGTGAAAATGGGAAGTATGGTGGAAGAGGGTCTCAAGACTAACAAAATTACGAGCTACTCGGCGATTAAAGCAACTACCTGGGCCATCCAAAGCGGCACTGGAGGGGCATTGGGAAAGAAAAAGAAAGAAGATGTTACAGCAGTAGAATCAAGAGCTTGGTCCAGGGGTCCATCACCTTATTATCACCAACCACGCCTCCATCCCCAAACTTACCCACACAACCCATATGGCCCGCCACAACACTACTATCCACCTCCCGCCCCCCATTTCTCCGTCCACCATGCCCAAACATACCCCCAACCTCAGGCGCCATGGCGTGCACCCACCTCACAAAATACTTACCATACTCAAAATACCTACCCACCTACAAGAGCCTACAAAAACCCCGTTGGACCCGGTTTTCGACCCAACCCTATTTCTAAAAATGATAGGCTACAGAAGAAGAAAACTTTCACTCCGCTGGGAGAATCTTACACCAGCTTATACCACATATTGAGACAATTGAGCATGTTAAGTCCGATTGAACCCAAAATACCAAATCCTCCGCCAAGGAACCTGGACCATTCGGTAAGTTGCGAGTATTGCTCGGGTGCCCCGGGGCATGATACAGAGAAGTGTTGGCATTTGAAAACGGCCATCCAGGAGCTCATTGATACCCGCCGAATTGAGGTGCAGGCTCCAGAGACGCCTAACATCACTCAGAATCCGCTGCCAGCCTATCATGAGACTCATATGATTGAGTTAGTGCAAAAATGGGAATATAAGAAGCCGTCACAAACCGTGATGATGATCAAGGCCAGTGAAGATAGGTCACACGAGAAACCAACCAGCGGGAGAGAATTGATCAAGGAGGTGATAAAGAAGGAGCCATTGAATAGTGATGCAGTAAAACAAGAGCCAGTCAAAGTTATGGTACCAGGAGCAGTTGTGAAGCCCGTTGTGATCATGAAAGGGGCTCACACGGAGCCGGTTATCATTAAGCTAGTGACTCAGTTGCCAATAGTCAACGAAAAGGCCGTCCCATGGAATTACGACCGAGTGACTGTGACGTACAAAGGGAAGAAAGTTAAAGAAGAAGTCTGTGAAACCCATGGGCTTACTCGTTCAGGGAGATGCTTTGCCCTGAAGAGATGAGAAAGGTTAAAGCATCCAAAGATAATCCAGCACCAGTAAAAAGGGCCGTAACTGAAGAAGAGGCAGAAGAATTCTTAAAGAAGATAAAGGCACAATATTATTCCATTGTAGAACAATTGAGGAAAACCCCGGCACAGATTTCATTGCTGTCTCTATTGATTCATTCGGACGAGCACCGCCGGGCGTTGATGAAGATTCTGAATGAAGCCCATGTTCCGGATAAGATCTTTGTGAATCATCTAGAGAAAATAGCAAACAAAATTTTTGAGGTCAACGGGGTTACATTTTCTGATGAAGAGCTGCCTTTGGAGGGCAATGAGCATAATAGAGCGCTTTACCTCACGGTAAAATGTGAAGACTCAGTGGTCACCCGCGTGCTAATCGACAACGGGTCCAGTGCAAACATTTGTCCTCTATCCACCCTGGAAAAGTTAAAAGTGGACAGTGAGAGGATCCACAAGAATAGCATTTGCGTGCAGGGATTTGATGGAGGAGGGAAGGACACAGTCGGGGATATTGTGTTGGAGCTGACAATAGGATCAGTTGAATTCACTATGGAATTCCAGGTGCTCTACGTGGCTGTTTCTTACAATCTCTTGCTAGGCCGACCTTGGATTCATGCAGCAAAAGCAGTGCCATCTACCTTGCATCAGATGATCAAATTCGAGTAGGACCGGTAGGAAATTGTTGTGCATGGGAAGGATAGTTCGTGTAATACCATTATGCCTTTCGACGAAGCTGAGGACGACAAAGGCCCATGAGTTTACCAAGTCTTGGATACATTATCAGTTGCAAAAATACCGGAAGGAGAGTGCATTCCTGTGCCCAGGGTAGCTGCTACATCTGTCATGGTGGCTTCAGAAATGATAAAAATGGATTCTTACCTGGAAAAAGCTTGGGTGCTTCGTTGCAAGGAATCATACAGCCGGTATCCCTTCCTGGAAATCTGGATACTTTCGATTTAGGCTTCAAGCCCACTGCTGCTGACATAAGGCGAGCTAAGAAGATGAAGAAGAGAACATGGACCCTTCCAAAACACATTCCCCGCCTATCCCGTTGCTTTGTCCGACCTGGTACTAAGAGGCTCCCAACAACGGTAATGCCTCATTTTGTGGTGATGAAACCCGACAAGGAGCTAATTGAGAGGTTTGAGAAGCTGTTTGATGATGTGAATGTGGTGGAGGCAGGCAAAGGTCCGAGCAAGGCAGATGTGCAGTTCGTGGGGCCCTATGCAAAGCTTAATAATTGGGAAGTTGCTCCTCTTCCTACCCGGAGGGAGTCGTGGTAGTTAGTTTTGATTTTCCTTTCAGTTTAATCTGGATTATTTCCAAGGTTGTAATTCAGATGCTATGTTCCGTCCTTTTGGATGAGTTAAACCTTGTTATCTTACAATTTTAATGAAATGCAATTTTTTCCTTTTTCATTCCTGATAGCCTTTATTTTTTCTTTCTTTTCTTTTTTGCACAGTCCCTTTTATGCTGGTATTACTGATGTGTCATGCATGAGGAGTCTTTGGCCTAGTCTTGATTACCAATCTAACTCCGAAATAGTAATACAAGAAATTGAGTGCGATGACGAGGTAGAATATGATGATGAGGAAGCCTTTGAAGAAATCCGTAAAGAATTAAGCCAATTTGAAGAAAAACCCAAACCTAATCTAAATGACACAGAGGCAATCAATTTAGGGGATCAGGAGAATGTACGGGAAATAAAAATAAGTGTCCATTTGGAGCCTCCGCTCAGAGAAGAGATAATCAAAGCGTTGCTTGAGTACAAAGACATTTTTGCGTGGTCATAAGACGATATGCCGGGTTTAGGTACCAATTTGGTGGTCCACAAATTGCCCACCGACCCAGCGTGCCCTCCGGTCAAGCAGAAACTGAGGAAATTTAAAACAGATATCAGTGTGAAAATCAAAGAAGAAGTCACCAAGCAGTTTGATGCGAAAGTCATCCGAGTCACCCGATATTCCACCTGGTTAGCTAATGTTGTGCCTGTACCAAAGAAAGATAGAAAGACCAGAGTGTGTGTTGATTACCGCGATCTCAATAAAGCGAGTCCAAAAGACAACTTTCCACTGCCAAACATCCACATATTGATTGACAATTATGCTAAACATGAGATTGGTTCCTTCGTGGATTGTTATGCGGGCTATCACCAGATTTTAATGGATGAGGAAGATGCGGAAAAGACAGCATTCATCATGCCTTGGGGGACGTATTGTTATAGGGTCATACCATTTGGGTTGAAGAACACATGGGCAACATATATGAGGGCGATGACCACCATGTTCCATGACATGATACATCGGGAAATTGAGGTCTATATAGACGACGTGATCATAAAGTCAAGGAAGAAATGTGACCATGTTAAAAACTTGAGGAAGTTTTTCCAGAGGCTCCGTAGGTACAACCTCAAACTTAACCCAGCAAAGTGTGCATTTGGAGTTCCGTCGGGGAAGCTATTGGGGTTCGTGGTAAGTCGACGCGGTATTGAGTTAGACCCGTCCAAGATCAAAGCCATTCAGGAATTACTGCCGCCAAGAAGCAAGAAAGAAGTGATGAGTTTGCTTGGTAGGTTGAATTATATCAGCAGGTTTATTGCCCAGATCACAACAACTTGCGAGCCCATCTTTAAGCTGTTAAAGAAAGATGCTTTGGTCAGATGGACAGATGAATGTCAGGCAGTATTTGACAAGATCAAGGAGTATCTGGCCAGTCCACTTGTGTTGGTTCCGCCAGAGCCGGGAAGACCCTTGATCCTTTATCTGACAGTTTTGGATAACTCTTTTGGCTGTGTACTGGGGCAGCATGACGTCACAGGGAGGAAAGAGCAGGCGATTTGCTACCTCAGCAAGAAGTTCACATCTTATGAGGTAAAATACACTCAACTTGAGAGAACGTGTTGTGCTTTAACCTGGGTAGCGCAGAAATTGAAACATTACTTGTCATCATATACCACCTATCTCATCTCTCGGTTGGACCCGTTGAAGTACATTTTTTAGAAGCCCATGCCCATAGGGAGGCTCGTAAAGTGGAAAATCTTACTCACAGAATTTGATATTGTCTATGTGACCCGGACCGCAATGAAGGCACAAGCGGTGGCTGATCATCTAGCTGAGAACCTAGTTGATGATGAATATGAACCTTTGAAGACGTACTTCCCTGATGAGGAGACAATGCATTTGGAGGAATTAGAACAGATTGAGAAGCCAGAATGGAAACTGTTCTTTGATGGGGCTGCCAATATCAAAAGGCGTTGGGATAGGAGCGGTACTTATTTCTGAGACATGGCAGCACTACCCTGTTACAGCTCAACTTCGTTTCTACTGCACCAATAACATGGTTGAATACGAGGCATGTATCTTGGGTTTGAGGTTGGCTATAGACATGGGTGTCCAGGAGATCTTGGTCATGGGTGACTCGGATCTTTTGGTACACCAGATTCAGGGAGAATGGGAGACACGAGACTTAAAGCTCATACCGTACCGGCAGTGTTTGCATGAACTTTGTCAGTGGTTTCAGTCGATAGATTTCAGGCATATTCCAAGGATTCATAATGAAGTTGCTGACGCTTTGTCCACTTTGGCGTCGATGTTGCATCATCCAGATAAGGCTTATGTGGACCCGTTGCAGATTCAGGTTCGAGATCAGCATGCCTATTGTAACATGGTGGAAGAAGATCTTGATGGTGAGCCATGGTTTCATGATATCAAAGAATACCTTAGGATGGGAGTATATCCGGCACAGGCCATAGGGGATCAGAAGAGAGTCATTAGACGTTTGGCAAGCGGATTTTTCTTCAGTGGAGGAGTGTTGTACAAAAGAACTCAAGATCTTGGTTTATTGAGGTGAATGGATGCTAAAAAGGCTACATCTATCATGACCGAGGTACATGCGGGAGTTTGTGGACCCCATATGAGTGGATATGTATTGGCAAAGAAGATTCTCCGAGCAGGTTATTATTGGCTCACTATGGAACGGGATTGTACCAGTTTCGTGCGCAAGTGTCATCAATGTCAGGTACACAGAGATTTGATTCATTCTCCGCCATCTGAATTGCATACAATGTCAGCGCCATGGCCCTTCGTTGCGTGGGGAATGGATGTCATTGGGCCGATCGAACCAGTGACGTCAAATGGGCACAGGTTTATTCTGGTAGCCGTTGACTATTTCACTAAGTGGGTTGAGGCAAAAACTTTCAAATCAGTGACCAAGAAGGCAGTGGTTGATTTTGTGCATTCGAATATCATTTGTCGGTTCGGAATCCCGAAAGTAATCATCACAGACAGTGGTGCCAATCTCAACAGCCATTTGATGGCGGAGACATGCCAGCAGTTTAAGATCACGCACCGTAATTCCACCCTATATCGTCCTAAGGCGAATGGAGCAGTTGAAGCCGCTAATAAGAACATCAAGAAGATACTTCGGAAAATGGTGTAAGGGTCCAGGCAATGGTATGAGAATTTACCGTTCGCCCTGTTAGGCTACCGCACTACTGTTCGCACTTCAGTAGGGGTGACTCCTTATGCATTGGTATACGGTACGGAAGCATTAATACCCGCAGAGGTTGAAATACCATCCCTTCGGATTATCGCCGAGGTGGAAATTGACGATGTTGAATGGGTCAAGGCACGCTTGGAACAACTGAGCTTGATTGATGAAAAAAGATTGGCAGTAGTATGTCACGGACAGTTGTACCAACAGAGAATGGCAAGAGCATATAACAAGAAAGTGCGTCCGCGAAAGTTTGAAGTAGGGCAATTGGTGTTGAGGCGTATCTTACCTCATTGGGCCGAAGCAAAAGGAAAGTTCGCCCCCAACTGGCAGGGGCCATTTGTTGTAACCCGAGTGTTGTCCAATGGTGCATTATATCTGACAGATGAGGAAGGGAAATGTGTAGAAATGGCTATCAACTCCAATGCAGTCAAGCGATACTGTGTATGATTGCCTTGTCTAATTGTACTTAATTGTATTTGGCATATTTTGATATTGAAATGACGAAGGAATTTTGTTCTGCTATCCAAACACTCTATCCTTTGTTACCCCTTTTGAGCTTTATTTTATTTTCTTTCGTACCCCTCTTTCGGAATCGATATCAAAACGCAGAAGCACGAGTAAGGAAGATCAGTGGAGAAACAGGAAGAATAGTCCAAAAGAAAAGGAAATGAAAAGAAGAGAAAAGGGAAATGAAAAAAAAAATGAAAAGAAGAATGAAGAAAAGAAAGGAAAAAGAAAAGAAAAACAAAAGAAGGGGGGGGGGGGGGGAGAAAATAGAAAACGGAAAAGAAGAAAATCACAACAAAGTAATCTCTATGGCATGAACTACGTTTGACTTGATTCCGAAAGGATACGTAAGCAGCCTCTCTCTGAGGTTCAGTCATACCAACATAAAAATCCAAAAGTCCCTAAGAAAGAAACTGGGGCAGAAGTTGTGTATGTTGTAAGAAGGTGATTCCAAAAGTTGTAATTTTGAACCCATGTCGAATTGTTTTGAGCCTTTGACACCCTTTCTTTCTAACCTTATCCAAAAGCCCATATTATAGGCCAAAGCAAGACCTTTCGATCAGTCTTCGAGAGATGCCAAGTCATGCGAGTAAAGGTGAGTCATATCAGGGACAACCCTCCCGTCCAAACGAGAGAAATCAAAATGAGAGAGTCTTATTGGTAAAAACCCTCACGGGTACCATAAGGCGACGTGAGCTGAGAGAAATAAAAAATGAGAGAGTCTTATTGGTGAAAACCCTCACAGGCACCATAAGGCGACGTGAGCTGAGAGAAATAAAAAATGTGAGAGTTTTATTGGTGAAAACCCTCACGGGCACCATAAGGCAAAGTGAGTTTTGAGATGGGCAAAGGAAGCAAGTCTGTGGTTAACGGCTGCTCGAAAGGGTTTGGGTTTTGGCAAAAGTCAGTTCATGAAAGGTTGGAATAGCAAATGTGGCAACTGGAAGCTGATTGGTTAGACAGACTAGGCTGGTTAATCCAAATGCATGGCACGATAAATGGTACCAGCTGTTCCACTCAGATAAGTCCTATCCTTTTCTCTTTATTACAAATCATCCATTTCGGAGTCTTTCTATCCTTAACCTTCAAGGACATTGCATTTCATTCTCTTGGAGTCTGTCTATAAGATGTTTTAGTGTCAGTTCTGGTAAAAAACAAAGAAGGATATCAAGGCTAACTACCAGCTTCTCAGTTTTACGACACAGCGGGACTGGAACATATCAAAGAAAAGTAAGACATAAAGGACCATTGGAAGTTCCATCAGTGGGTTAATCAGATAATTGTGGGGAAGAAGCGAAGTTTCAGATAGAGGGGTCAGAAACACAAAAATAGCAATACGGGATAAAACACTTGGGTCATCAAAGTCAGGGGTTGAAATTCGGTCAGGAAGTCGAGGAGGTTCAAGGAAAGTCCAGGGAAGCAGGTCGGAGTAAAGCCCAAGCAGCAAGGACATACCCCAGCAAGAATGCCAGCAATTAACCACCATTTTATATTAACAAAATTTTCTTTGGTTGAGACAGGGGCAAGAAATTCTCTGTGTTTGATATTTTGAAGTCAGGCGCCCACCTGGAGAACAAGGGAATACATTTCACGCTTCAACAATCAGGCGCCCACTTGGAGAACAAGGGAATACATTTCAAATTCAGCAATCAGGAGCCCACCTGGAGAACAAGGGAATACATTTCACACTTCAGCAATCAGGCGCCCACCTGGAGAACAAGGGAATACATTTCAAGTTCAGCAATCAGGAGCCCACCTGGAGAACAAGGGAATACATTTCAAGTTCAGCAATCAGGAGCCCACCTGGAGAACAAGGGAATACACTTCAAGTTCAGCAATCAGGCGCCCACATGGAGAACAAGGGAATACATTTCAAGTTCAGCAATCAGGAGCCCACCTGGAGAACAAGGGAATACTTTTCAAGTTTTAGCAATCAGGCGCCCACCTGGAGAACAAGGGAAGTACAATTCAAATTTTAGCTTTTAATTTTTAATATTTTATAACACGCTGTACCTAGCCACCAAACTGGGGCAGAAAACTTGCTTTGTTTGTCTATTTTTGTTGCAGTCAGGAGCCCACATGGAGAACAAGGGAATACTTTTCAAGTTCAGCAATCAGGAGCCCACCTGGAGAACAAGGGAAGTACAATTCAAATTTTAGCTTTTAATTTTTAATATTTGATAACACGCTGTACCTAGCCACCAAACCGGGGCATAAAATTTTCTTTGTTTGTCTATTTTTGTTGCAGTCAGGAGCCCACCTAGAGAACAAGGGAATACTTTTCAAGTTCAGCAATCAGGAGCCCACCTGGAGAACAAGGGAATACTTTTCAAGATCAGCAGTCAGGAGCCCGCCTGGAGAACAAGGGAATACTTTTCAAATTCAGCGATCAGGAGCCCACCTGGAGAACAAGGGAATACTTTTCAAGTTCAGCAATCAGGAGCCCACCTGGAGAACATTTTAGCTTTTACTTTTAATATTTGATAACATGATGTGCCCAATCATCAAACTGGGGCAGGAAATTTTCTTTGTTTGTCTATTTTGTTGCAGTCAGGAGCCCACCTGGAGAACAAGAGAATACTTTTTAAGCGTTGCCGTCAGGAGCCCACCTAGAGAACAAGGGAATACATTTCAAGAGTCAGCAGTCAGGAGCCCGCCCGAAGAATAGAGGCACACATTTCAAACTTCAGTAGTCAAGTTACATTCGGAGGAATGGTAGAACATCTCCGATCACAATGCAAGGCAACAACGCAAGAATTCCATCGGAAGAATACAAGTTCAAAGCAACACAAGAGAAAGTTTGAAGACATAGATAGGACTTTTGTAATCCATATATCATAGCGTAGGATAGCTTCTTTTTATTTTTGACACGGTGTAATAAGGAGGTCAGCGAGCAGTAGCAGCAGCAACAACAGTGAAGTAACAGCTCCTGGAAGTCCCAGCTACCAGACCTTCCCGAACTACACTGGCCTAATTCCTTTTTAGCCAAGGATATGTAGGCAACCTCCGAAGCAGGGCTCGGTCAACTCTTTCAAAAATGCTTCACAGGAATATTCAAACGGGAAAAAATCGCTCGTATTTTCTCACTTATCTTTGCCCGAAAACTTTTCATGTTTCCGAGCAAAGAGGGGCAGCTGTGAGCACGTGATTTTTGCCCTATATATGAATTATTCTCAAAAATTCAAACAAAACAATTTCTTTATTTATTTTACAATTTTTGTGAATTTTTGTGCTATTTTCTGATAATTGTTGCATTTTATATGTGCATTTTAATTCATATGAAAAATACAAAAATATATTTGGCATTTGTTTGGGATATTTCATATTTTTAGTATTGATTAGTAGTAAAATTGTTTACATAAAGAAAATAAAAAAATGGTTCTTTGCACTTTTATCTTTAATTTGTGAAATTTCTATTAATTTTAGTTTAAAATTAGAAATTAGTTAATTTTGGGAAATTAAATAATGTTATATAAGAGTCAATTGAGTCTTTATTTTATTTTCAAAAAAAATCAAAAAATATAAATACAAAACAACAAAAATTGAAAAGAAAAAATTGGAAAGAAAAACAAAAAGAAAATACATAATAAGGAAAATAAAAATGGGCTGTACATTTGAATTAATTCAGGCCCAAATCACCCATGCCGAGGCCCAAATCAACCCACCCGGTCCGCCCCTTTAGTTAACAAAACGACCCCGTTTTGTTACCCTTTCATCTGAGCCATTAAATTCGTTTGATCCAACGGCTATCATTGAGCGTTGCATTTCAATATAACTGTCCAAGAATCTCATTAACCCTAATAGAGATCTCTCATCTTCCTCGTACTCACCTGTAACACCACCGGCAGAGCCGCCGCTGGTGATGATGCCACCATCTCCAATCAACTCCCAAATAACACCATGAATCCCTCTTATCCTCCTCTACTCGAATCTACCGTTCTTATCTTTCGAATCTCGCCGGAGCTCTTCGAATCTTCGTTGGAACATTTTCCGGCCATGACGCCACTTATTCCAAATGACATCAAATTAACACCCTAGGGTCGCCTGAGCCTCCTCTACCCAACCCCCATAACCGCATGTCTCGAATCTTGCCGAAACCTTTCGAATTTTAATTTAATTATTTCCGGACAAAACCCTAAATGTGCCAAATCGTGCCAAATTGGCACAATATGATACTCTCACCATCTGCATGTAGATTCCATCATCTAGGGCTATCAAACATCATCGGAATTGGCCGAATTTGGAAATAATGACTGGTCGGAGTTTCTTTATCAGTGAGTTTTGTTTTTCCTTTTTTGAGTTCTTATTTTCTCCAGTTATTACGAGTTTAGTTTATATTTTGGTGTTAATAAATCAGTATTGTTTAAACTAGTTTTGATTCGTGTTCTTCTAGTTTAGTTTAATCCTAGTTAATCGTTGTTATTAGAGCAGATGTTTAGTTAGTTCATGATTTTAGTAACTGTTTCTCCCCGTTAGTATCATTTTCTTTTAATTAATTTGTTGTTCATTGACTTTGCTCGAAATTCAGTGTAATTAGTATGTTTGTGTTAGTTTTGGCATAATTTTAAAGCTGATTATTATTTGTGAATTGATGGAATAATAAGATTTGGGTAGGGATTATACTATCATTACTGAGACTCTTACTTTGTTAATTGAGCCTAGACCAATCAGAATCGGGGGTGGGGGGGTTGTTTAGTAATTTTAAAAGATGTCCAGGGGTATATGGGTAATTGGAACTAGGTAAGAAGATAATAGACTATACTAGAAGCTTTTAGATTATTCTAGAATGTGGTTTTAGTATATGTTTCAGATAATAGAGATAGTTACTTGTGTAGTAAGTTTTAAAATGAGGGACTAGACTAAAATTAAAGAAGGACCTTAGAAGAAATCTGATACTCACTCTTTGTGCCTATAAAAGGCAGGCACTTTGCCTTGTTCGGGGGTCTTTTTTTTTCCAGCCAGAGAGTCTCCCCAAAAGTCTCTCATTAGTTTTTCAGATCTGAAGTAGGAATTCAATTTCAAAAAAAAAAAACCAAAAACAAAACAAAAACTTCAAAATCCCAAAAATAGCTATTGTTCCATTAAATTTTAAGAGAATTTTCAACTTTGAGCTACTAATTTGCATGTCCTAAGTTCAATTCTGATAATTGAAAGTTTCAAAAGTAGTTTGGTTTAGTTTCGAGCAACTTTGGGTTCAATTAAATTGGTTTGTTTGAGTTTTTGGGTTTGCTAAAGCATTTTGGAGTATTCCGAGTCTATTTGGATGCATTTCAGTTTATTTGTGGTCGGGTGCTTGGACTTTGTTTGGTTTTAAATACTCCCTGAACAATTGGACTGATTTTGGCTGTTGTGAGCTCATTACTTGCTGCTGACTTTTTCTTCTCCTGCTATAATTCAAAAACTAGGTACTCATTCCTATCCTGAATGTATTGGGGCTGATTCGACGTGGACATGCAATAAAATGGCTCCCTCAATTGCTCCGGAAAGTTATGCCTGTTGATTTGTGCTGTTTAGTTTACTTGTTTAGTGTAGTTTGAACTTTGATGTTTATATACATGAATTTGACTGTATGATTGGGACTGTTGGTACTACTACTTTGTAGAAATTTTTCAGTAGTATTATAGGCTAGTTTAGTATTATACTCAATTAGATTTCGTTATTATTGAGATTAGATTTATTCTAGATTGTATAGACTGTTTCGCTTTTCAGCAGACACCTAGTGATAACAGGTTCAATGTGCTTGAGGATGATGGTTTAATTTCAATTATGTAGTCATTGAGGTTCGAATAGGTTGGTACATTTTGCAAGTTTAGTAGTTAATTCCACTTGGCATTGTAGTCGTGAAATATATTTGAGATGGTTGTTGTAGGAGTTAAATCTCATTAGTTTTGTAACTATAAAAAATAGGTTCAAGAGGGATTGGTAAATGTCAGCAGCTAATTTAAGTTCAGGATATCCAAATTGCAGGTAATAATTGAGTCGCCACTACTGTTGCTCACATTAGATCACAAGTAGGAAATCAAGTTTATATATCTGAAATTAATCATGAGTGACTAATTGAATTTACATCCTTGTGTTTAAATTCCTCTCGTTTCCAGCTGTTAAAATGGGATCAAAGCTCAGAATAGTACTGAGATGCAATTGGTAATTAAATGGTGTTTGCATTCATTAGTTTTAGTTTTATTTTTGCAACTTATTGCACCTGCCATTCATAAACACACCTGGGGCTTTTGTGGTGTAAACGTCAATTTAAAAGATTGTTTGGGCCAATCGGCAGCCCAGTTGTGCAATGCTTGAAATTCGACTTGGAATGGACCGGCCGTCAGGCCCAGGTCACGAAAATATATGCTGAATTTTGGAAGTAGGGTCCAGCGGTCCTGTGGATAGGCTATGGAAGGCCAGCTTGGGTGGATTACAAGATTCATCTTTAAAGACATGAAATAGCTCTTTAAACATTTAGTAGGAATATGGGGTATTAATTCGCAAATGTAAATTTGGGTTTCAAATTAGGTGGCGGGTTCAAATTAAAAGGGTCCCCCCTTTTGTTTGAATTCGGACTTGAATTTGAGGCTTGAATTTATATGCGCCAATTAATTAGCCCGTTTAGAGGCAAATAATGAATAGACAATCGTAGTCGTCTTCGATTGACCTTAAAATAAAAATGAGACGAGCCTCGCCGAACAAAACATATATTGCAGGCCCTCAATAAATGCTTGAATTAAAATACTTAGATTTCGGGATGGGCCTTTTAGCAAATTTCACGGCCTTCCCCAAAGATAATCACACGCTAGACACTTTAGGCGCGTTTTTAATAATTTTACCTTCTTAAATACGGGTGTGCATTTCATGCGACCCAAATCCAAATCCCAAAATGTTGAATAAGAATGTGTTGAGGATCCGGGTGCATTTCATGTGACATGATCCAAAAACACGTTCTTAAACGACGTTCACTTTCTTAATAATTGACTAAAAGTGGTAGATCATTCTAAAATTGCACGATAGGTTAACATGTATTAAAATCAGATTCTAGCCAAATGTTACAGTTGAGCGACTGTGATAGAACCACGGAACTCGGGAGTGCCTAACCCCTTCTCCCAGGTTAACATAATTCCTTACTCGGATTTCTGGTTCGCGCTGTTAAACAGAGTCAAACCTTTTCCTCGATTCGAAATTCAAACCGGTGACTTGGGACACAATAAATCTCCCAAGTGGCGACTCTGAATCTTTAATAAATGAATCCTGTTTCGATTGTCCTTTAATTGGAAAAACTCCCTTTATTATACCATTCACGGGGTGTAGTAGCGAAAAGGGAGGTGTGACAAATACTGCATTTGAGGACCACGGCCACCTGAACCACCGTGAGAAACCTGAAGTGCTGACTAAAAGGCCTAGGAGGATGGCCTCTACCATATGAATCCCTACCTCCAGATGAGGTACCACTGAATCGGGCTGAATGATGAGGCCTCTTGTCAGACCCATGACCACCTCCCTGCAAGAGAACCATCTCAACTCTCCGGGCTACATTGGCCGCCTCCTGGAAAGATATCTCACTCCCAGTCTCCCTAGCCATCTAAAGACGAATATGCTGAATAAGTACATCAATGAACCTCCTCACCCTCTCTCTCTTGGTGGGAAGTATGATAAGGAAATAAAAGGCTAAGTCGATGAATCTGGTCTCATACTGGGTAACAATCATAGAACCCTGTTGGAGACGCTCAAACTGCCTCCGATAGGCCTCTCTCTAAGTGATAGGGAGAAACTTCTCCAGAAATAGCTGTGTAAATTGCTCCCAAGTCAAAGCTGGTGGTCCGGCTGGTCTAGCCAAACAATAATCTCTCCACCAAGTCTTGGCGGATCCAGTTGGACAAGCAAAAAGTAGCAAAATTGACCTCATTGGTCTCAACTAACCCTATGTTCCTGAGAACCTTATGACAACTGTCTAAATAATCCTGGTGATCCTAGAAGATGCACCGCTGAACGTAGTAGTGAAGAGCTTGGTGAACCTGTCCAACCTCCACAATCCATCGGCAGACATAGCTGCTCCATCACCGGCCTGGGCTACCACACCCGACTGAACTGCTCCAACTGGCTGAACTGCTGGAGTGTGAAACTAGGGAGCTACCTGCTCCGGAGTACAAGTAGTAGGAGTCTGGGCTCCTCCTCCAGCCTGAGAGAAGGCTGGTGCTACAGGAAGCAAACCTGCCCAGGTCACACTCTCCATAAGGCCCACTAGACGGATAAGAGCATCTTGGAGTACTGGGGTAGCAATAAACCCCTCTGGGACCTAATCTGGGACCACCAGAACTGCTGGGGCTGGAACCTCATCATCAAAGTCAACTTGAGGCTCCGTTGCTGGTGCTGCTGGCCTAGGCTGAGCTCCGCCCCTACCTCGGCCTCGCCCTCTGCCCCTCGTGGGAGCTACTGTTGGGGGCTCGGGTGTCTGGTCAGCGGATGAGGAAGCGCGCGTTCTCGGCATCTGTGAGAGAACAAAATAAAAATTCAATCAGCATTGAGAAACCAAACCGCACGACACGAAAGAAAAGATGTAAAATTTTCCTAACTCTGTATCCTCTGGGGGATAAATACAGACGTCTCTGTACCGATCCCTCAAACTCTACTAAGCTTGTATGTGAACTGTGAGACCCATGTAACCTAGAGCTCTGATACCAACTTGTCACAAACCCTCGGGAATCATGATGACACCTACTAATGTGAGCTAGGCAAGCCAATTATTGAATAATGTACCTTTTTACCAATTTTATTCTCTTTAACATTATATAAAACAATAACGGGTAAATAGCAAAAATTTAAATAAGCGGAAGAAAATAATAAAATATCTGAACATGTATCTATTAAAACAGTTTAAGCCTGAATCACCCAACACTGGTGTCATAGTGTCGCAGACGATCTAAGAGTGCTAAATACAAAGTCTGAAAATAAAAGACACACTGTCTTAGAATCAAAGAGATGAAACAAGAAATAAAGGATAGAGGAGATGCTAGGGCCTGCAGACGCATGCAGGTCTACCTTGGATCTCCGCGTGGACCGAAGGTAGCCTCCAAACTATGGTCCAAGAGCTGCTCTAGGATCTGCACATAGTGTAGAGTCTAGTATAAGCACAACCGACCCTATGAGCTGGTAAGTGCCTAGCCTAACCTCGGCGAAACAGTGACAAGGCTAGGACCATACTACCAAATAACTTGTGGAACTTAACTATATACAACGAAAAATAAGGACAACAATAAACAGTCAAATATGAAAGGGGTAGCATGCTGCGGGGGAGATATCAATTCCGAATAGAAAGACAACGAGTAAATGAAGGAAACTATATAACTCGGATACCAAAAAGGAATCAGAAATTAATAAATACATGGCATCACCCTTCGTGTTTTTACCCTCATCCTCACCAAAACAATCAAGTAGTGAAAATGCGCGCGACATCACCCTTCGTGCTTTTACTCTCGTCCTCATCATATAATCAATATAATCGGCACAGAATGGTACGTCGTGCAGCACAACATCACCTTTTGTTCTTTACACTCTTTCCTCACAATCATACACTGTATTACCCTTCGTCCTTTACACTCATTCCTCACAAAAATAATGTACGGCACCACTCTTTGTGCTTTAACTCTATTCCTCACCCAAACAACAATCACAAACAATAGGGCAAGGAAATAAATGAAATTACAATAAGACTCCCGGCAAGGGAACAATATTTCAACAACGAGTCCCGGCAAGGGACAACATCAAAACAACAACAATATCCCAGCAAGGGAATCAATATAATGATTCTTTTCTCTTTTTCACCTTTGTTTCACAATTTACTTCACAACTCGAGCCAATGCTCCATAAAGGTTTCAAATACCGCTCATACTTTCACAATTCGTTATACAACTTGAGCCAACACTCCTCAATGATCAAACATCACAATTACTTCCACGAACTTTGCCCAACAAATGAAATCATAACCAAGATATGAATAATACGACAAAGTCATAAAAATCACATTAAGAGACTCACAGGCATGCTAGACACCAACGTATAGATACTCGTCACCATGCCTATATGTCCTACTCAACAACTACCAGATAGCAAATAAGACTCGACTCCTAATCCCTCAATCTAAGGTTAGACCAAACGCTTACCTCGATGCCACGAACACATTCACATATCAATTATCGATTTACCCCTTGATTCCAACCAATTCGCTCCGTATCTAGTCACAAGTTACTTAATTACATCAATAAATGCTAAATGAATCAATTCTAATGCATAAAAATGCGTTTTCTAAAGTTTTACCCAAAAAGTCAAAAATTGCCCCCGGGCCCATATGGTCAAAACCTGAGGTTCAAACAATATATAATTTGTTTTGAAATCAGATCTCAAATCGAGGTCCAAATCCCCAATTTTTGAAAAACAAAACCTAGGTTCTACCCAAAACACCCAATTTCCTCATGAAAATCATTGATTTGGAGTTGAAATCATATTAAAAGATGTTAATGATTGAAGGAAACGAGTTAAAATTGACTTAAAATATAAAAGTTGCAGGTTGCAGTTATTGGAAATGCGAACACGGGTTCGCAATTGCGAACCCCGACCTCTGCTATGTTGGGAATTGCAAAAAAGGGATCACATTGCGAGCTGGGAAATACGAAGATAGGGTCACATTTACGACAACTGGCTAAGGAGGATGGGGATCACACTTGCGATAGAACCCTCGCAATTGCGAGGATAGGCTGGCCTAGCCTCTTTTGCATTTGCGAGACAGGCTTCGCAAATGCGAAGCCTGTAGTCCTGCAATGCAACAACTGAAAACTTGCAAATTTTTGAAGTCCAAAATACACCCCGTGGCCTATCCAAAACTCACCCGAGCCCTCGGGGCTCCAAACCTAACATGCACACCAACCTAAAAACATCATACGGACTCACACGTGCATTTAAATCACAAAGATAATATCAACAATTATGAATTTAGCATCAAAATTATAAAATTTCTTTAAGAACTTCAATTTCCAATTTTCCCAAAAACGATCCAATTTCACGTCGTTTCAAGTCCGTTTCTTATCAAACTTCACAGACTTATCTTAATTCACATATAAGACTTGTATCTGGTGCCAGAACCAAAATACGGGCCCGATACTATCATGTTTTAAATCACATTTCATTTCTAAATCTCATAATTAATTTCAGAAAACAATTTTCTTTAAAAATTTATTTCTCAGGCTTGGGACCTCGGAATTCGATTTCGAGCATACGCCCAAGTCCTACATTTTCCTATGGACCCTCTAGGATCGTCAAATTACGGGTCCGGGTACATTTACCCAATATTTTGACCGAAGTCAACTTAATTCATTTTAAAGCCAAATTTTTATCATTTTCCATAGATTTTCACATATAGACTTTTCGGCTACGCGCCCAGAATGTGTACGCAAATCGAGGTGATGCTGAAAGAGGTTTTTAAGGACTCGAAAAGCATAATTTACTTTAAAAACAAGTGATGACCTTTTGGGTCATCACATTATCCACCTCTAAAATGTTCGTTCCTTCTCGAACGAACATAAGAAGGAAGTACATGAGTCGGAGAAAAGATGGGAATAACGGCTCCGCATATCGGAATTGAACTCCCAGGTCGATCTCAGCAGGATGACTCTCCACTTAACACGAACAGAAGGAAAGCTCTTCTATCTCAACCGACGAACCTGCCGTTCTAGAATAGCTACCGGCTCCTCCTTATAGGACAAGTCCTTGTCCAATTGGACAGTGCTAAAATCTAACACGTGGGATGGATCGTCTTGATACTTCCGAAGCATGGACACATGAAACACTGGATGTACAACTGATAAGCTCGACGGCAATGCAAGTCTATAAGCTACATCTCCCACTCGATCAAGAATCTCAAACGGGCCAATAAACCTAGGGCTAAGCTTGCCCTTCTTCCCAAATCTTATCACGCCTTTCATAGGCGACACTCGAAGTAATACCCCCTCACCGACCATGAATGCCAAATCACGAACCTTGCAGTCAGCATAACTTTTTTTCCTAGACTGATTTGTACGAAGCCTATCCTGAATAATCCTGACCTTGTCCAAGGCATCCTGAACTAGATCTATACCCAAAAATCGAGCCTTTCCCGGCTCAAACCATCCAACCGGCGACCGAATCCGCCTACCATATAAGTCCTCAAAAGGAGCTATTTGGATACTCGACTAGTAGCTGTTATTGTAGGCAAACTCTACTAAAGGCAAAAACTGATCCCACGAGCCTCCAAAGTCAATGACACAAGCTCGGAGCATATCCTCTAAAATTTGAATGGTCTGCTCGGACTGTCTATCTTTCTGAGGATGAAACGCTGTGCTCAACTCGACCCGTGTGCCCAACCCTCGCTGAACTACTTAATAACTAGGGATTCTGACGTGTTTCATGCTCCTTCTTGCTTACGCTTTGATTATAAATTCTTACAAAATAGTCCCAAAAAGGGTCATAAGTTGTGCTTGATTGCAGGTTTGATCGACAAAGTGATGAGTTGTCAAAGATCGGCTCAAAAGGAGTGAAACCTACACAAGTACCAAAGGCAAGCCAAACTCAGGACAAACAGGCATAGTGCGGCCATACTATACTTTATGTAGTCCGCACTTGGGAGATTCAGAGAACTGGCAAATCAAGTGTTAAGGTAGTGCTGCCAAAATGGAGATTGTGCAGTCCGCACTAAAGACTCCGTGGCCACAATACCATTCTTCGCGGTACGCGAAAGCCAACTTCAGAGTGATGTCCAGAGCCTATCATCAAGCCTATGCGATCCGCGGTCGACTCTGCACGGACCGCGCTAGCTGCTCCGCAGAGCCTGAGTTCAAAGAAGTGAATTTGAAGAGTCAAAAGCCTAGTGCAGCCACAGTTTATTTTGTGCGGCCTGCACTGACCCCGCAGGGGTATTTTTGTTTAGTTTTTCCAGCCTAGTATAAATAAAACCTTTTCCCCATTTTTAGGGTATCAGTTAATTTAGAACAGCAGCTGCGATCGTGAGAAGCTATTTTGTAGCCATTTTGAGCACTTTAACGTAGATTTAGCAATTGAATCATTATATATACTTTAATAATTTAATATTATGTCTTCCTCTTTATCTATTTCTCTGATTTTATCTTCAAGCATGAGTAGCTAAACCCTTTAGCTAGGGTTGTGGCTCAACCCTAGTGTGGGTAATTGATGGGTGTTGTGATTTAAGGTTAGATTGATTATGGGTGTTTGTTATGGGGGTCAATTTTATGGTTTAATTTATGAATTAGTGGTTGAAAACACTAGTTTGTGCTAAGTTGACTTGGCTCTTCTTGAGAAAGAGAGCTTAAGTCTCCAAAATTGAATCAACAAGGATTTGGGATGGACTCAAGAGATTTGATAGTCCCAGTTAAAGGGTTAAACCTCGAGACAATAATTACCCGACTTGAACCCTAGTTGCTCGAGAAAATATGCATACCCAATTGGTCTCGAGAGAGTCAATTGGGCAAAACCACTCTTTCTACCGAGAGGTGTAGAGTGGGTAATATTGAGTAATGGTTATAACATATTTTCCAAATCATGTCAATCGTGCCTTAGAAGCAATTACCCATAAATTAGCCATCTAGGTAAAGAGTCACTACCCTGGTGCCCATTAATCCATTATATACAACTTGTAGCAATTTAATCTTAGCATAATCTAGTTTCAATCTTAATTTGTAGTTTGATATTAGTAGTTTTATATAGAAAAAAAACAAAAATGAATGGAAGATCAATTAAGAGCATACATGCAATCCTGAGCTAAATAGATACTCGACTCCAATCCTAGTTCTCTGTGGAATCGATCCTGACCCACAAATCGGGTAAAAGCTATTGTGACCCTCTCTCGCTACTTTTTAGTGGTGCGGAGTTGGCAGCGATCAACTTTTTGGTGTCATTGCCGGGGAGCTAACAGTTTTGGCTATCAATTTAATTAGTTTTGTATGTTGTTCTTCTTTACTTATTTGTTACTTACTTGTTTGTGTTACTACTCAGGTACCAATATGGCATTGAATAACGCTAATGACCCTCGTGGAAACATGATAGCGGGGGAGGAGGTAGATGATTTTGAGCAATATGAGTTGCCTCCTGCACATCAAGGACAATAGAGAGGCCAGAATGCCAATGCTAATCCAAATGATAATATTCCAGACCCTCCCCCGCCACCTCCAAGAGTGGCTCCCAGAGTATTACTGAATCTAAGGTATGCAAGTGCTATTGTCACTCCCCAAATTAGGGCGGGGAATTTTCAAATAACCAATGTGATATTGACCTTGCTCGAGCAACATGGGTATTTCATGGGCACCTCCGATCAAAATGCCTACAAGCATCTCAAGGGGTTCGTAGATAGATGTTGGGGGATCAAGCAAACGAATGTATCCAAAGATGCTCTTAGGTTGAGACTTTTCCCATTCTCACTCCGGGGAAAGCATTGGATTGGTTAGAGAGACTCCCCAATGATTCCATCACAACTTGGGATGAGTTGGCGGATAAATTTATTGCTAAGTTCTTCTCTCCCGGGCATATGGCAGAACTTCGAGATGAGATATTTGCTTTCAAGCAAGAACCCACGTAACCTTTGCATGAAATCTGGGAGCGATTTAGAACAATGGTGAAAGAATGCCCAAACAATGATATGACCGAGGCGATGATTCAACAAACCTTCTGTCAGGGCATCAACACCACGAATCAATTCATTATGAACCAATTGTCTTGGGGAAACATTATGAAGCTTCCTTACATTGAGGCATGTGAGATATTGGATGAGATGGCCGACACTTCTTCGGTGTGGCAAAGTAGAGCGAATGTGCCCCAAGGTGACCCCACGGTCATCCATTTGCACAAGGAATTACACGATCATGGTCAAGCTATTCCTGAGCTTACTACTACTATGAATCAATTGGCAAAGGCTCAGTTGCAACAAGTTCAAAATCCTCGCCAAGTCAGTACCATGGAAGGTGTAAATATGCTCGTCAATAAGAGAAGGCAAAGAGGACAACAAGCCCAAGGGAATTCTGAACAATATGATAATGATGGTGGTGGTTCAAATAATTGTTATGATGACCAAAGTGAAGAGGTACAATACGTAAACAACTATCAAGGCAATAGAGGCAACTCTTCAAACCAACAATGGCGACCCCAAGGAAATTGGGGAAATCAACAACATGGTGGTGGTAATTGGAACAACAATAACAACCAAGGTGGTAATTGGAACAACAACAACCAAGGTGGTAATTGGGGGAACAACAATCTAGGAAACCAAGGAAATTGGAATGGTAATAACAACAATTGGAACAACAATGGTCAAAGCGGGTGGAACAACAATGGAAATCAAGGCAATCAGAGGCAAGGTTTTCAAAGGCCCCAGATGTACGAACACCCAAACAATTCGCCTCTGTTTCAATCTCAAGGATCTAGTTCTTCGAGTAATGATATGGGAAGAATAGAAATGATGTTCAAACAAATAATGAAGAAGAACCAAGATTCGGATTCTCAATTGGCTTCCCACAATACCTCTATCCGGAACTTGGAGTTGCAATTAGGCCAAATCTCTTAATCGTTGAATACTCGCCCTAAAGGTGCTCTACCAAGTGATACGGTAGTGAACCTGAAGGGTGGAAACAATTATGTGATGGCGGTTACAACAAGAAATGGGAGAGGCGGTAATGTGCATGCCTCGAAAGACAAGCAAGTTGTGAATGATGATGTTGAGTTGCGGGAAGATGATGTACCTTTGATAGTCGAAGATGTGGTTGAGAATGAGGTGAACAATTAGGTAAGGATTGACATTAATGAGGCCGAGGTGGAAACTCAAGATGCCGTGAACCCATCTAGGGAACAGATGATTGACATGCCCAAACCAGTGGTGACCAAAGCCAAGTCACCATTGCCTAGGCCACCTCTACCTTATCCTTAATGGTTAGCAAAGCAAAAGAGTGACAATCAATTCAAAAAGTTCATTGACATGATAAAAAGCCTTACAATCAATGTGCCTTTAGTGGAGGCACTTGAACAAATGCCGGGCTATGCAAAGTTCATGAAGGATTTGGTCACAAAGAAGCGGTCGATGGATTGTGAAACAATAAAAATGACTTATCAAGTCAGTGCTATCGTACATTATATGGCCCCAAAACTTGAAGACCCCGGAGCTTTTACTATCCCTTTTCACTATTGGAAGTGCGGATTTTGTCAAGGCCCTTTGTGATTTGGGGGCTAGCATAAATTTGATTCCTTATTCGGTCTTCAAGACTTTGGGAATTGGGCAACCTAGGACGACCTCAATGAGACTTCAAATGGTGGATCGATCAATGAAGCGACCTTTGGGCATAATTGATGATGTGCTTGTCCGGGTGGAAAAGTTTATATTGTCGGTCGACTTTGTCATTTTGTATTGCGAAGTGGACTTTGAAGTCCCAATTATTCTATGAATACCTTTCCTTGCAACGGGGAAGGCATTGGTTGATGTTGAAGCGGATGAGCTCACTTTCCGAGTGGATGATAAAAAGGTCATCTTCCATGTTTACAAATCCATGAAGCAACCCAATAAAATCGAGGTGTGCTCATATGTGGACATTATCACAGCTGTGATCATGGATGACACAAGTTCTATGATTAACGTGGAGGATCCCCTTAAGGCCATGCTTCTAAATCTTGATGTTAATGAGGATGCTAGTCTAGTGGAGTGCATAAATGCCTTGCATGGAATGCGCTCCTATTCTTATAAGCTGAGAAGGTTATCCTTGGACCTGAAAATAGAAAGACGCTTCCAAAAACTCCATCTATTAAGCAGCCACCGGTGTTGGAGTTGAAACCACTTCCTTCACACCTCATGTATGAGTTCTTGGGCTCAAATTCTACTTTACCAGTTATTCTTTCTTCTTGCATCACTAACTTGCAGGTAGATGCCACCTTGGCGGTTCTCAAAAGGAGGAAGAACGCAATTGGGTGGATATTAGCCGACATTCAGGGAATAAGCCCTGTGTTCTGCATGCACAAAATCATTCTGGAGGATGATGCAAAAGCCTCCCTGGAGCATTAAAGAAGATTGAACGAGGCAATGCAAGAGGTGGTGAAGAAAGAAGTGATAAAATGGTTGGATGCCAGGGTTGCGTACCCTATCTCCGATAGCTCATGGACTTCTCTGGTGCAATGTGTGCCGAAGAAGGGTGGGATGGCTGTGGTGACAAATGACAACAATGAACTTATTTCCACCTGAACCGTTACCGTATGGAGGGTATGCATGGACTAAAAAAACTGAACAAGGTGACCCAAAAAGATCATTTCCCTTTGCCATTCCTTGACCAAATGCTTGATCGCCTTGTGGGGGCGTGCTTTTTATTGCTTTTTGGATGGCTACTCGGGGTATAATAAAATCTTAATCACTCCTGAGGACCAAGAAAGTACCACATTCACCTGCCCATATGGTACATTTACTTTCTCCCGGATGTCGTTCGGGTTGTACAATGCTCCGGTGACCTTCCAATGATGCATGATGGCTATTTTCACCGACATGGTGGAAGATATTTTAGAGGTCTTTATGGATGATTTTAGTGTGGTTGGTGATTCATTTGAAGAGTGTTTGGAAAATTTGGATAGAGTCTTGGCCCGATGTGAAGAAACGAATCTCGTTCTTAATTGGGAAAAATGCGACTTCATGGTTGAAGAGGGCATAGTGTTGGGTCACAAAATTTCTAAGCATGGGATTGAAGTAGACAAAGCCAAGATTGAGGTGATTTCAAGTCTCCCTCCCCCCAATTGTTTCAAAAGGGTGAGGAGTTTTCTTCGACATGCAGGGTTCTACCGGCGGTTTATCAAGGATTTTTCAAAGGTTGTGAATCCCCTTTGCAAGTTGCTAGAGAAAGATGCTAAGTTTGTGTTTGATGAGAAACACATGGAGGCCTTTGAACTTCTCAAGCATAAGTTGACCACTACCCTGATCATTACCACACCATGTTGGAGCTTACCCTTTGAGCTCATGTGCGACGCAAGTGATGTTGCGGTTGGAGCTGTCTTGGGTCAAAAGGTTAACAAAATGTTTCACCCAATGTATTATGTAAGCAAGACCATGAACGAGTCTCAAAGGAACTACATGATTACCGAGAAAGAATTGTCGGCCATAGTTTTTGTAATGGAAAAATTTAGACAATATCTTATGGGGGCTAAGGTTATTGTGCACACCGATCATGCCACCCTTAGGTACTTGATGACAAAGAAAGACTCCAAGGCAAGATTGATGAGATGGGTGTTCTACTTCAAGAGCTTGATTTGGAAATAGTGGACCAGGTAGTGAGAACCAAGTTGCGGATCATTTGTCCCGCTTGGAGGAGGAAAGAAGGCCGTATGATGGCTAGAGATCAATGACACATTCCCCGATGCGCAACTACTTTCTGTGAAAATGTGTGATATGCCATGGTTTGCAGACAATGCTAATTTCATTGTGACTGGCATCATCCCATGTGAACTCTCTTCTAACCAAAGGAAGAAGCTCAAATGGGATAGTCTGTACTTCTATTGGGATGAGCCATACTTGTTTATGATTTGTACTGATGGTGTGATTTGAAGGTGTGTCCCGGAGGGAGAGCAATTTAGCATCCTAGAGGCTTGTCATTCCTCACCCTATGGCGGCCATCATGGAGGGGTGAGAACGACTTCGTAAGTTTTGAGTTGTGGTTTTTATTGGCCAACATTGTTCAAAGATGCAAGTGATCTAGTAAAAAGAAGTGGTCAATGTCAACGAACGGGCAGGATTTCCAAGAAAGATGAGATGCCTCTAAACACAATTCCTGATGTTGATATCTTTAATGTATGGGGTGTAAATTTTATGGGGCATTTTGTTAGATCGTGTGGTAACACTTATATTCTTGTAGCGGTTGATTATGTGTCAAAATGGGTTGAGGCCGTGGCCTTGCCCAACAATGAATTAAGGAGTGTGGTGGCATTTCTAAAGAAGAGCATTTTCACAAGGTTTGGTACACCTCAGTCAATAATTAGTGATGGAGGATCACATTTTTGTAACAGAGCTTTTGATGCCTTGCTTTCTAAGTATGGTGTCAACTAGAAAGTTTCTACGCCTTATCATCCTCAAGCAAGTGGCCAGGTTGAAGTATCTTACAGGTAGATCAAGAGAATTTTGTCCAAAACTATCAATACCAATAGGACCAATTGGTCTAAAAAGTTAGATTAAGCTCTATGGGCTTACTGGACCGCTTACAAGACCTCAATTGGTATGTCATCGTACCCGGTTGGTGTTTGGGAAAGCATGTCATATACCAGTGGAGCTAGAGCATAAGGCCATGTGGGCCTTGAGTAAGCTTAATCTTGAACGGGATATTGGGCTAATCTTCGTGTTGAACAACTCAATGAACTTGATGAATTCCGGTTCCATGCATACTCTAGTTCGTCCTTGTATAAGGACAAGATGAAGTACCTTCATGACAAACATGCTCGTGGAAAGGAGTTCAAAGTTGGTGATTTGGTACTCTTATTCAATTCTCGTCTAAGGTTGTTCCCGGGAAAGGTGAAATCAAAGTGGAGTGGACCATTTGAAGTTGTATGTGTGACCCCGTTTGGTGCTCTAGATTTGAAGAACTAAAGTGGTGAAGTCTTTAGAGTGAATGGGCACCGTGTCAAGCATTATCTTGGGAAATTTGATGATAGCCATGTGGTGGCTGTTGTTCATTTCAAATGATATGTTGGTAACCTGCATCGTGCCGCGACGTTAAATCAGGCGCTTCTTGGGAGGCAACCCATGTCTTTTTCTTCTTGTTTTCTTTGATTTTTCTTTGTAGCGTAGGAATGATTTTTGTGCTAATTGTTTGTGAGATGTTGCAGGGTTATGTTGATGCAGTGTAAGGAATTATGGAAGAAATTCACAGGTATCTAAAGTTTCCAATGCGGCCGTAGTACATTTTGAGCAGACCGCACTGGTGTGGGTAAGGTTAGACCTCTCTGAAGTTTTCCACTGCGAACGCATTACATTTTGTGCGGACCGCGGGGGACCTCTGCGGCGGCAGTCTGTTTTGTGCGGACCGCAAATGTTTCCTTCTCAAACTTTTGCTAAATAAAACTAGCGCGGAATGCGGTCCATTTTGTACGGTCGCGCTGGTAGGTGAGAATGGGTCCCAGCGGTTGTTCTATAAATAGACCTCAGGGACCCCTGTTTACACCTTTCGCAAATTTTAAACTTAAAAGAGGCTAAACACTATTCATCATTCTTCCTTGCTCGTAACTACTCATCTGCATTGCTTTGCTTCATTTCATCTCTAAAACTGGTACATTAATCCTCATCTTAACTTCTTAATTTTGTTCTTTACAGTTAATTTTCATTTCATTTAGTGCTTCATTCCTTCATCTCTCGTGTTTTCTTCACTGGATTAGTTAGATTAGTTATTTGTTAGTTTAATTAGGCCTAGGTAATACAAAATAGACTAGGTAAACATATGGAAACATCAACTAGGGACAAATTTAGGCTAAAAAAGCAATATCCAAGAACCCTAACTCAGTGCCATATCTGGGCACCCTCCGCGGACCGCGGTCGTGTTTGTATGGTCTGCGATGCCCTAATGCGGTCTGCAGTACCACTTTGTGCGGACCGCAGTGATGATATTCTGAAAAGAGAACTCCTGCCCAATGCGGCCACACTACATTTTGTGCAGTCCGCACTGGCCCACCACGGCTGCGGTACTATTCTGTGCGTTCCGCAGTGGTCAGATTCAGAGGGTGGTATTCTGAACCCCAGCCCCTGTGCAGACCACGATCATGTTTGTGCAGTCCGCACAGGCCATTTTCTACAACTGTCTGCTTCTGTTTTGCAATTCATTTTGCCCAAATTTTTCACTACTTTTATTGATAATAATAAAGTTAGATGCTTGTGCTTGCAGACAATGGTTAAACAATGAGGTAAAGGCTCAAAACAACCCGGCCGAGGTGATTCCTCCCGAGGAGGGAAGCAAAGATTGGTCAAATTCACTCCCCATGCTAGAGAAAACATAAAGAACACAAGAAAAGCAATCAAGGTAGCTGATAGAGCCTGTGATAAGTCGGGGAGTGAGTATGTGCCATCCCTAGACATCTCCTCAGACTCGGTGCCAACTCATATCGTCAAGAATTTTAGATTGACAGACGACACTCCTCCACCATCACCCACTACCCAATCACCAGAGCATGTTCCTACTAAGTCGTCTGAGGTCTCAGTAGCCGGTAGTGTGAGTACTCCACCTCCCCCACAGCTTCATTATCCGGGGAGGGTGCAGACAGAGGTGAGAAGGAGGTTCAGGGAGATGAGGAAGTACCTGAGGGTGGTGAGACTCAGGTGGGAGGCATTGCCTGAACTAGAAGGCCCAAAGTTTGGGAGAATAGGTTTGTAATCCAGGTGACATACAATAAGTTTAGGGAGCAGTGGCCGGTGAGACATTTGATACCGGAGCGGAGTTTCATTGACAAAGATCTATTACCCCACAACCCTGACGTGCAGAGGCAATTTAGGACTAGAGTGGGGTGCAAAATATTTATGGAGAAGTGTATAGATGCCAACGAACATATGGTCAAGGAATTTTATTGCAATGTAGCCCACATAAAAAAGGGCTCCAAAGTGACCAAAGTTCGTAACAAGACTGTGTTATTTGAAGGGCAATACCTGAACGAATACTTGGGGTTCAATGAGGAGAATAAGACTCTATATCTGAAAAAGTTGGAGATGGGCGAGGGGGTCCCTCCATGGTTAGCTCAGTACCCGGCGATCCCAAGTACCGTTCCTGATTGGTTGACAACTAGGGTAAAAATATTGAGGTGGACCCTGAACTTTGAGGCTAGGGGTTGGGAGACCTTTATTTGTAGCCAGTTGGACCCTACTACACATGACCAGAACCTTCCTCTCCACTGGACTATGTTGGTTGCTTCGATTATGGTGGGATACCCCATAAATAGGGGGAATGTGATGTCCCGCATTATCTCTTTAGTAGGAGTAGAGAATGACTGGAACTACCCTTTCCCCAACACCCTCTCGATGTATTTTCAGGATTTGATGGTGGAAAAGAAGCCCTACGATGTCAAGAGCAAGGCGATAGCCCCATTCTCCTGGTACAACTTGAAGGGGAATGACAACCCCAAGGACAAGAACTGCAAAGCCCCTGCTTCTGGCCCAACTGGCCAGTCTGAAGAGCCAGTTGTGGTAAAGACCCCCACTGAGCCTGCCTCCATTGATGTTGACCTGCCTCCCAGCCCTTCTACATATTCATCCATTCCTCCTTGCCCTTCCACATCAGCAGGCCTAGAGATCCTATCATGTCGGGCCCATCCTACCACTGCCCACCGACTAAGTCAGATGCTTCAGAGTCTAAACAACTGGATATATATTGCTTCATCCAAGTTTTCTACCTTGACCTCCACCATTGCAGCTCAGTTGACATCTCAGCCGGCACAGGTCCTACAGTCCATTGAGGATGCATTGAAGAAGATACTAGAAAACCAGGAGAAGATTCTTAGTACTCAGGGTGCCTTGGATAAGGCAGTGGATTCACATAGAAAGGCTCTCAAGGAGCTTGCTGGGGAGCACAAGAAGCTTAGAAAGACATGGTCTTCCAAGGAGTCCGTGAAAGAGCTGCAGGCGGATGTGGATAGACTGAAGGTAGACCAGCTGCCTTTAGACTTATTGTTTGAGGACCCAGCTCCAGTAGCAGTGCCAGCAACAGATACACAGCTAGAGCAGGCACAGAGGCCTCCAAAGAAGAGGAGGAAGATCCCTAGAGCAGATGATGCCATCATCCAGTTGGCGGACCCACCGGAGGCTTTCTCCAGTCAGCCACAGGATGTACCAAAGCCAAAGCTAGTACAGGTCCAGTCCCAGGTCCCAGCAACTAAGCAGCAGGTTACCGAGAACCAGTCTGAGGTTCCCAAGCACACAGAAGACCCAGGGACTGCTCACGATCCTATGCAGACAGGCGAGGCTTAAGGAGTCTTCATATCCTTTCTTTATTATTTTTGGTGCTTATTTGGTTTAGTTGGCATTGGGGACAATGCCAGCTTTTATTTAAGGGGGTGCACCTTATATTTTTGTTGGATGACTGTATATATACTGATTCATTTTATACTTTTTTGCTTTTCATTTGGTCTGTATATAATTTTACATTTAGTTACGTTTATCGCACTTTTTATCTTTCCTTTAGTCTGTATATAAAGTTACATCATTGTATATATTCATTCCCAGTTGTATATTCAAATCCCCTATTGTACATATTCATTCTATTTCTATTTTCGCAAAAAAATCATTTTTATCTTCTTATATAGGCTCGTAGCCTTTTATTTTATTTTGGATGTTTTAATAAGCCTTTGATTTTCTTAATTCCACGGTTCTTTCCAAAGGTGGAGTATTGTGTGAAATGGGTGGTTCTTCCCAATGATAGATGACGTGACAACCTTCTTAAGGGTTTGCGACCATTTTTGTTCTTTTGTTTTAGTAGTTTGTAGTTAAGGGTACCTCAAGCAAAGCTTCTCTTGGGACTAGAACATTTGCCTTTGATCCCTGTCACACTTCTTTTTTTTACACACCCGCGCCGTGAGGGCGAGATATAAGGGAGTTTTTCCAATTTAATTGACATTATTCGAAATGAGATTATTTATTCAATCCGAGTCACCATTTGGGAAAAATTATGGTGTCCCAAGTCACCAGTTTATTTTTAAATCCCAAATCGAGGAAAAATTTATTTTTTAAGGTCTGCGAACCAGAAATTCTAGATAAGGAATTCTGTTAATCCGGGAGAAGGTGTTAGGCATTTTCGGATTCCATAGTTCTAGCACGGTCGCTTAGTGATTATACTTGGCTTAATTGTTCAACTACTCATTTTTTAGGACCTATATGAGATTATCTTTTTAACATTTTTAAATTACGTGATTATTCTCAATTAAAGAATTGAGTTATGCGTACGTATACTCTTTTTTTTTGTGCGTCAAAATTGTGGACATGTTCGTGTCACGCGAACGTGTCCACAATTAATAACGCTCTTTCTTAATTTATTTAAGAAAAATTGAGTGAAGTTACGCGAACGCATCCCTCGAGTTATTTTAGAATTAAATTTGTAATTATGTTACGCGAACGTATACATAATCACAATACTAGCCTAAATTGAGCCTAAAGCAAACTATGATTATTCAAGATATTTCTAAATTAATTTATTTATATGAGGGCCAAATGTTGTTTAACGAAAAGGGCGCACCTCAAATGATTTCTTCTTTACAAAGGAAATTAATTATTTAAGGTCAACTAATACATACCTATTTGGGCCTTAATTCAGTAAGGGCAAACTAATTGATGAGAAAAGGTTGTTAAGAGTATTTCTTGGGGAAAAGCCTAAGCGGAATGGGCCAGGTACGACCATGATATGGGTCAAATTGAGCTGAACGATTGGGCTCACGAGTGGCCCAGAAATCAGAATTAGGACTTGACATGCGAAGGAAAGATCAACCCACGTTGAACTTGGGTTTTAAACAGGCCCACTGTGTTCTACCACTGGCTGGCCCATTTACTTCCTTGCATCTTTTTAATCCATGATATACATAAATCAAGAACTACACATAATTACAAGAGAATTTCTTTTCCAAATTTAAAACTTTAATCACAAAATTGTGAACTAATTAGAATACAACTGATTGTGAGCATGTATTATCTATGACCAAATCCCAAATGTGTAGCTACTTGTTTATGGAAACATATTAGAGAAAATCAAAAGTCATGGTTTACTAAAACCAAATCTAATCCAAACTTAAACAATAGATACATTCATTGAACTTAATGAAATGATATATGATCTCACAAAAAAAACATCTGGGCCTGAATTTGGGCCTAAAGGCCAAAAACAAATTCAAGCAAAAAACAGCCCACATGTGACTTCCACAGGCTGTTTTGACCCACGCTTGACCCAAATCCAAACCCAAACCCTTGAATTTTTTAAAATGTAGCCAGAAGCATCTTTACTCAAGCATTCTACAGAATCAGACTAGGATTCTAAACTTAAAATCATATTTTTGAACATGAGTGCACAGGATTTTGAAACTACTGGAACGAACAGCTGAACCCCATTTAACAACCAAACTTTGCCCCTTTAAAACATAGTATACTAATACCTTTAAAATGTAACTATGTAAACTATTGGTACTGCATTAACTACTATATAAATTCGTAAAGTCCAGTCCAGCTTATTATATATTCCAAAACTAAATGAAGTACGAAAATGTGAATTACATTAATGTCTTAACACACACAAAAAAAAAAGAAAACTTCTAAGTTACTACTGCTCCAGCCTTGAATGAGCCAAACTTTCTATGAATTTAACCGTGGAGAATGGGTCTGATTTACAAAAGCATCTTCAGGAAGGGACCAACAACATTACCAAGTTAATCCTAATACTAAAATGAGTAAAGGAAAGATAATGATATCCATAGGTCTAACCATGTTTAAGGTTAACCCTATGGACATGCAAAGATCTTCAAACCATGATTTAGTCCATGATTCTCATTTTAGTAAAGGAGGGAAAAGGGAGAAGGGAAATGACTTAGATATATACTGAAACAATCGGATTATTATGCACACTTAAGGGATGAATCTGACCATTTGAAGGGTCGGATTCACTTCCCTTTTGTGGTGCCATATGAGAAGAATTTTGGACATGGTTAAAAAAAATACATATGCATACTGATTTAGTGATCCAAAGCTATGAATTTGACATATGAGTATAACATAACATCACAGGCTTCATGGTTTAAACTCAACAACTATCTAAACTAAAACATGGCTAATTTACTCTAACTCCAAACAATCATAGTTCCAAATATCAAGGATTAGTGAAACAAGTAAATCCCAAATGCAGGTTTTTAGATTCTATTCAAGAAGAGAGCATTGTACATACCTTGAAAATGAAAAATGTGACTAAAGAATGACCAAATAAAGGTCAAGACAGCCAGAAGAGAATAGAAACTCAAACTTTAGCAGTAAACCAGCAGACTAGCAACAACAAGACTAGGAAAATAACCCAGGGGTTCAAAAATAAAACCAAATCCAGCTTCAGAACAGGAAATCCAGCTAAGAAACTAGGAAGAATCTTCTATTGAAACCTTGTTCTTAACTTGTGAAGGAATGAGAGGCTTCTGATATTTCTAAAAAGAGTTGTTTTTGAGTTTGAAAATTTCAGAGCAGAGGATGGAACTTTTCAGAGAAATATTTTTGCTGATAAAATATGCCTTAGATCTATGTGAGAGTGAGGGAGTGTTTTCTTATATAGAGTGCACAAAAAGGCATCAAAAATAGAATATTCTAACCTAAAATTCTAAAATTCAGAATAGTACAACATCTTTTACAGCTGGCTGTCCTTTTTCCTTATCCAATACTAATATTTTCCTAAGGTTAAGGATAGTTGTGCTGTATTCTAGAAAGTTCTAAAATTTAGCCCTTGTAAAAGCTCAATTTTACCCTTTTAATTATAGATTATTTCAGCTTTAGCCTAAGTTTCTGATTTTAAAACAATTGCAACTACTTTAGGCTTTTAAACAGGTGATTAAATTGCCCTAAAGTATTTTATTTCAAATTCTGAAATTAAACTAAGGTTCTAAAGTGGTTGTTCAGAGACTCAAATTTGAGCTTAACACCAATTAAACCTAATTAATCACATGAATAGGCAATTAAGACCGATTCAAAAAAGTTTATTCAATTTCAACCAAATTCAAGGTAAATTAAGCTAAGGCTGAATTAGGAAATCAATTGATGTGAATTCTATCTTAACTAAAACGAACTATGCTGAGAACTATTAGCTAGAAGAAATCATGAAATGAAGAGAATGAATAGAAACACAAAACTCAAAATTAACAGAATTAGTCATGCAAATTAAACTCCTAAACAAATGATAGTGATAAAACAGAGAAAAAAAGGAAAAATAACCTAAATCATGCAATTTGAGTATTGAAAATGCAAGCATGCTTTAATTAATCCAGAACAAATAAACAACTAAGCATTTACTAGAGAAAAAAAACAAAGAAAAGAAACAAAAAAAATCTAAAGTAAAACCTAAACCTACGGCTAAAAACAAGAACAATCGAGTATGCAGAGGGGAAAACAGAAATCAAAATTAAACAAGTAGACTGAAATCAAACTGAACTTAAGGGCTAATTAAATGATGCATTCACACTCAGAAAGGTGAAAGTGCTAATTATTTTGATCAAGCTAAATAATCTGGACATACTAAATTAGAGGAAAAAGCTAATGCAACTTTGAACAAACAAATCGAAGTAATTAATGCATTCTAGACCATATTTGCTGAACTGAAGATCAAATTAAAAAGAACACTGACTTAATTATTAAACCATACATAAAAGGAAAAGAAAGAAGAAGGAAAATGAGAAAACAAGTGACATCAATTTACCAATGAAACTGGAAAAGCAGACGACCAGAACCTTTTGAATTTCATTCTTTGCTTTGACCCAACATTGGTCTTTTCTTTCACTAGACCCAGCCTTGCATGGCTTTTACTGGATCTTTGTGAAGGAAAGGACCTCTGAGAGTCTGAAGAGGAGCAACAGAGCTTTGAGGGTGATTTGGGGTAGATTAGGTTTTGGCCGGACATTTGATCTGAAATTCGAGACGACCAACCACGATTTGAGGGAAACTGGCTGGGGATCTATGGAGAGGAGATGGAAAGGAGTCTAGGGTGTAATTTTGGGGTCGATTGGATGAGTTAGGGTTTTGGTCATCTCTCTTTGATTCAATATTTGAGCGGTTCAATGGGGATTCGAGAAAAAGGGGTTGGAGATTTGGAAGGAGGAGAAAGAGAGGTGCCTATGGTGTAAATTTGGTTTTGATTGGCCAATGGCCGTCGCCATAGGCGATTTTCGGCGGGCGGCAGGCAACGGTTCACGGCGGAGGCAATGAGGGGATAGAGGGGCGGCTAGGGTTTGTCGTTAAGAGAGAGGGAGACGGAGTGAGGGGGTTTGGACTGGGGTGTGGGTTGACCCGGTACAGACATATAAGTATATAATCCGTCATCAGTTTCGGACTGTTGGATTGATAAGATCCGACGGTTGAGACTGGATTCTTGTGAAACGGGGTTGTTTAGGTGATAGGGGGTGCTGGACTGGGTATGGTCGGTTTGGGCCGGATATTTTGATGGGTTTGGCCGGGTTTCAAAGAAATTCAACTGGGCTTGTGCAATTTGAAATAATTTGGCCCAAAATCTAATTTCCCTAATTTCTTTCAAAAATTCTTTTCTTTCTTTTCCCCCTTTTAATCAAAAATCCTAAATTATTAACTAATTATAGAAATCGTAAATATTGCTTAAATCTATATTAAAAGTGAAAAATCAATAAACTAAAATTAAAGACAAAAAATATAAAAATGAGCTATTTTTTTGTGATTTTCAAATTTTTATAAAGCAAATAATTACTAATTAATTCTAAAAAATTTAAAAATAAATTTTAAATGCAATGCATGATATTTTGGTATTTGTCATGATTTAAATAAAATTAAACATGCACGAAAAATGTAAATAATTAATAAAAATCCTACAAAATCCTATAAAATGACAAATAATTAAGAAAAAATCTATTTTCTTGGGATTTTATAGGAGTATTTCGTACAGGGCAAAAATCACGTGCTCACAGCTGCCTCTCTTTACTCGAAGACACGAAGGATCTTTGGGCAAAGATAAAATGAGCAATTATGAGGGATTTTTTCCCGTTTGAAACTTCATGAGAAGCATTTTTTAAAAGGGTCTGACCGAACCTTGCTTCAAAGGTTGCCTACATATCCTTGGCTATAAAGGAATCATGTGTCACGACCCAAATCTCGAACCTGGTCGTGATGGCGCCTCTCATGAAGACAAGGCTAGCAAGTCAACCCAATTCATCATTTTAAAATAATTATTTAATACAATTATAGTACAACATGGTTTAATAATACCAAATAGCGGAAGTATAGATAAAAATGCGGAAATCCAACCCAACACAGCCCTAATCGGGGTGTCACAAGTCATGAGCAACTAAGATGTCCTGACACACGTCTACTAAATACGAAATCCGATACAATAATTTGAATAACATAGAAAGAATAAGATAAGGGAGTCACGGGGGCTGCGAACGCCAACAACTACCTCGTAGTCTCCGAAACACCACCTGGACTGGAAGGATCAGCTCTCATGTATGGAAATCTACTATGCCTGAATCTGCACACATGGTGTAGGGAGTAATGTGAGTACTCCGACCCAGTGAGTAATAAATATAAATAATGACTGAAGGTAAGAAAACACGTTAAGGCACACAACATTTTATACAGAAGCAGTGAAATCATTTAAAATAACAATTTAGTGAAATATCATGTGAAATTTCCTTTAAACTAGTAAAACAGGTAATTTGGCAGTAAAATGACAAGTAGAAATCTGCCCCTCGGGCTCAGTATCAATATCTCAGAACAGTATCAGCCCCTCAGGCTCAGAACAATATAAAGCAACCAATCAATGAAATAAGAGCACATAATTATTATGGCAGATAATGCAGATAAGGAACAAATACATGAGTGCAATGCAATGCATATAACAGTACACTCAAGTACCCAATACGGCATGCAGCCCGAGCCATCCAGGTGTAATAGATGAAGAACCATGCATGAGTGCAATGCAATGCATATGACGGTACACTCAGGTACCCACTGCGACGTGCAGCCCGAACCATCCATATTTATTTATCGTCGACGGTGCTCACTGGGGGAGTGTGCAGACAACGGAGGGGTTCCTACGACCCAAGCGCTATAACATCATAAGGCCTGAAAGCCTACTCACCTCTCCCGCGCTCACTGGAATAGGCTCAGACTCCGAAGGGGCTCCTACAGCCCAAGCGCAATATCAAGCCATCTCGTGGCATCAAATATAGGCCCTCGGCCTTATATCAATATAGTCAACCAGGCTCTCGGCCTCATTATCAATATAACACTGCTACGGCTCGCAACCCGATCCAAAAATATCCTCACAACACAGGCCCTTGGCCTTACTCAGTCAAAATCACACAAGCCCCTCGAGCATTTGTAAAACGGTGATTCTCAGCCCAAAATATCATTTAAGTTTCAAATCTGTATAAAGTGGCTGAGTTTGTAAAATCATAAATATCAATAGGACTGAGTTCAAATATAAGTCAAAATAGTGAAGAAATAGTGATAAAAATCCCCGAAGGGTTCAAATAATTGGCACGAAGCCCAAATATGGCAATCAACCCAAATTATGATGATAACAAATCAATCTCAGTCAAATATGCAGTAAAATCATCAATCAGGATGGATCAAGTCACAATCCCTAGTAGTAAAAGACCTCGCGCTCATCATCCAGCGCGTGTTTCACCTCAATATAGCACTAAGATGTGCAAATCCAGGGTTTCACACCCTCAGGACATCATTTAACATCATTACTCACCTCAAGACGGTCAAAGTCTAGCTCGCTATGCCCTTGCCTCTCAAATTGGCCTCCTCGTGCGTCAAATCTATCCAAAATCAGAATGAATACGTCATAATATGTTAAGGGAACAAAGCCCACTTGAAAACAATCAAATTACCACAAAATTCCCGAAAGTGGTCAAACCTGACCCCTGGGCCTACATCTCGGAATTTGACAAAATTCACAAAACTAGAATCCTTATACTTTCACGAGTCTAACCATACAGAATTTATCCAATTCCGATACCATTTGGTCATTCAAATCATTATTTTATATTTTGGAAGATTTAACTAATTTTCTTCTCAAATTCCATCCCAAATCACAAATTAAATGATGAATTCAATGATATATTCATGTAATCTAGCCAAATCTGAGTTATAATTACTTACCCCGATGAATTTCTTGAAAAACCTTCGAAAAATCACCAAAATCCGAGCTCTCTAGGTCAAAATATCAAATAAAACCCAAAACCTCGTGTTTATAGGAGTAGCCCCAGATTCTCACCTCCGTGGCCGCGCAAAAATGACCGCGGCCCGCGCCCAACAAGTGCGGTGCGCACAAAAATGACCGCGGCCGCGCCAGATTTTGACTGCTGTGATAGGCTTCAGTATTGTGGCCGTAACTATCTCTACAAAAGTCCAAATTGTGATATCTTTACCTTTATGGAAACTAGACACGAAGGGCTACAACTCTTTGTTTTGAATAATCTCCAAAATCCTTGTAAATCAAAAGATATGAGCTTCCGAAGTAGGACCAGCGGCAGGTTCTTCACCGCGGCCGCGCCCCTTTTTGTGCGGTCCGCGTGATGCCTATCGCGGCCGCGCCCCTTTTTGTGCAGTCCGAACAGCACTCACCGTGGACGCACTTCTTTTTGTATGGTCTGCGCGGATGGGTTTTGAGGCCTGCAACCCTTCTGGACCAGCTACAGCTATGACTTTTGGCCTAAAATATCCCGGAACCTACCCGGAACTCACATGAATTCCCGGGACTTCAAACCAATTGTACCAACACTTCCTAAAACCTTATTCAAACATTTTCCAATCATCAAAACACTTCAAACAACATCAAATCGCTCAAAACACATCGAATTCAAGCCTAAGTTTCAAAAATCTTCCGAAACACGTTTTTGATAAAAAACCCAACCAAATCACGTCAGAATGACCTGAAATTTTGCACGCATATCTCAGATCACCTAACGAAGCTACAACAAATCTCAGATTTCCATTCCTACCCTCGGATCAAAATCTCACCTATCAATCGGAATTCGTGAAAATACTAACTTCGCCAATTCAAGCCTAATTCTGCATCGAACCTCCAAAATCATATCCAATCACACTCCTAAGTCACAAATCATCCCCCGAAGCTAACCGAATCATCAAAATCAACATCCAAGCCTCCTAATCTATAAGTCAACGTCCGATTGACTTTTTGAAAACAAGCCTTCCTTAAAGAGACTAAGTATCTCATTTCCTTCTAAAATCAATCCAAATTAACTCGTTCACACAAGATACTTATAATGAATCATAAAAAAACAAGAAATGGGGGAAATGGAGCGGTTCTCATGAGATGACGGGTTAGGTTGTCATATTAGATCAGTGTAGTTCTCGAAGTTTTGGTAGCTGGCACTATCGAGAAAGCTATGATTTTACTGCTATTGCTGCTGTTCTGCTTGCTGAGCTCCTTATTACACCAAAAACGAAAATCAAAGGCTAAGCTAGCAAAATGTATGAACTACGAGTTACAAGATTCCTATCTATAAATATCTTGCAGCTTTACCTTGAGTCTTAGCTGATTTTGCTGTGGACCTCGATCTGAATCTTGATGCTCGCAAGCTGTAGGCACTGGTTCTTTCTTCGGCATTTGGACCAAAGCGGGACATGCAAAGCTTGCGTCTTCAATTAAATTTTGAGCAGTCCGCATCTTTGTCTATTTTAGCACTTTGAATTTACTTCTTTTTTGTTCTTTTCTTCTTTTCCTTTATTCTAGATTGAGACTCATTCTTCTGGTCATCTCGAATCCTGTGCCTTGAGGTAAAACCTGTTCAGACACCAAAACAAACAAACGAATGAAATTTCTGCTCCAGTTTTCACTAGGAAAATTTCGTGAGTTATTTGCAACAAAATCCAAACCCTTTTTTTTTCTTTTTTTGAAAGAAAATAAAATAAGGGTTGCATCTATCTAGAAGCGAAAAGCTCAGGGGATGGAGCCCTATAGCTAAAAATGTCAACTCAGAGATTGAAGCCCTAATGTTGGCAAAAATGCGACTAGGTAATGGAGGCCCTATGTCTAAAAAGCTCAACTCAGGGATTGGAGCCCTAATGTTGGCAAAATGCGACTAAGGAATGGAGGCCCTATGTCTAAAAAGGCTCAACTCAGGAATTGGAGCCTTAATGTTGGCAAAAGGCAACTAGGGAATGGAGGCCCTATGTATAAAAAGCTCAACTCAAGGATTGGAGCACTAATGTTGGCAAAAGGTGACTAGGGAATGGAGCCCTAATATTGGAAAAAGGCGACTAGGGAATGGAGGCCCTATGTCCAAAAAGGAATAACTCAAGGATTGGAGCCCTAATATTGGCAAAAGGCAACTAGGGAATGGAGGCCCTATGTCTAAAAGGCTCAACTTAGGGATTGGAGCCCTAATGTTGGCAAAGGGCGACTAGGGAATGGTGGCCCTATGTCTAAAAAGGTTCAACTCGGGGATTGGAGCCCTAATGTTGGCAAAAGGCGACTAGGGAATGGAGGCCATATGTCTAAAAAGGCTCAACTCAGGGATCTAAGCCCTAATGTTGGCAAAAGGTGACTAGGGAATGGATTCCCTATGTCTAAAAAGGCATAACTCAGGGATTGACGCCCTAATGTTGGCAAAAGGTGACTAGGGAATGGAGGCCTTATGTTTAAAAAGGAACAACTCTGGGATTGGAGTCCTAATGTTGGCAAAAGGCGACTAGGATTGGAGCCCTAATGTTGGCAAAAGGCAACTAGGGAATGGAGGCTCTATGTCTAAAAGGCTCAACTCAGGGATTGGAGCCCTAATATTGGCAAAAGGCGACTAGGGAATGGAGTCCTATGTCTAAAAGGGCACAACTCAGGGATTGGAGCCCTAATGTTGGCAGAAGGAAACTAGGGAATGAAGGCCCTATGTCTAAGAAGGCTCAACTCAGGAATTGGAGCCCTAATGTTGGCAAAAGGCAACTAGGGAATGAAGGCCCTACGTCTAAGAAGGCTCAACTCAGGAATTGGAGCCCTAATGTTGGCAAAAGGCAACTAGGGAATGAAGGCCCTACGTCTAAGAAGGCTCAACTCAGGAATTGGAGCCCTAATGTTGGCAAAAGGCAACTAGGGAATGAAGGCCCTACGTCTAAGAAGGCTCAACTCAGGAATTGGAGCCCTAATGTTGGCAAAAGGCAACTAGGGAATGAAGGCCCTACGTCTAAGAAGGCTCAACTCAGGAATTGGAGCCCTAATGTTGGCAAAAGGCAACTAGGGAATGAAGGCCCTACGTCTAAGAAGGCTCAACTCAGGAATTGGAGCCCTAATGTTGGCAAAAGGCAACTAGGGAATGAAGGCCCTACGTCTAAGAAGGCTCAACTCAGGAATTGGAGCCCTAATGTTGGCAAAAGGCAACTAGGGAATGAAGGCCCTACGTCTAAGAAGGCTCAACTCAGGAATTGGAGCCCTAATGTTGGCAAAAGGCAACTAGGGAATGAAGGCCCTACGTCTAAGAAGGCTCAACTCAGGAATTGGAGCCCTAATGTTGGCAAAAGGCAACTAGGGAATGAAGGCCCTACGTCTAAGAAGGCTCAACTCAGGAATTGGAGCCCTAATGTTGGCAAAAGGCAACTAGGGAATGAAGGCCCTACGTCTAAGAAGGCTCAACTCAGGAATTGGAGCCCTAATGTTGGCAAAAGGCAACTAGGGAATGAAGGCCCTACGTCTAAGAAGGCTCAACTCAGGAATTGGAGCCCTAATGTTGGCAAAAGGTGACGAGGGAATGGAGGCCCTATGTCTAAAAAGGCACAATTGAAGGATTAGATCCCTAATGTTGGCAAAAAGCGACTAGGGAATGGAGTCCCTATGTCTAAAAGGATCAACTCAGGGATTGGAGCCCTAATGTTGGCAAAAGGCAACTAGGGAATGAAGGCCCTATGTCTAAGAAGGCTCAACTCAGGAATTGGAGCCCTAATGTTGGCAAAAGGCAACTAGGGAATGAAGGCCCTATGTCTAAAAAGCTCAACTCAGGGATTTGTGCCCTAATATTGGCAAACGGCGACTAGGGAATGGAGGCCCTATGTCTAAAAATATCAACTCATGGATTAGAACCCTAATGTTGGAAAAAGGCGACTAGGGAATGGTGGCCCTATGTCTAAAAAGGAACAACTCAGGGATTGGAGCCCTAATATTGGCCAAAGGTGACTAGGGAATGGAGGCCCTATGTCTAAAAGGCTCAACTCAGGGATTGGAGTCCTAATGTTGGCAAAAGGCGACTAGGGAATGGTGGCCCTATGTCTAAGAAGCTTCAACTCGGGGATTGGAGCCCTAATGTTGGCAAAAGGCGACTAGGGAATGGAGGCCATATGTCTAAAAAGGCTCAACTCAAGGATTGGACCCTAATATTGGCAAAAGGTGACTAGGGAATGGAGGCCCTATGACTAAAAAGGCACAACTCCAGGATTGACGCCCTAATGTTGGCAAAAGGTAACTAGGGAATGGAGGCCTTATGTCTAAAATGGAACAACTCAGGGATTGGAGCCCTAATGTTGGCAAAATGTGACTAGGATTGGAGCCCTAATATTGGCCAAAGGTGACTAGGGAATGGAGGCCCTATGTCTAAAAGGCTCAACTCAGGGATTGGAGCCCTAATGTTGGCAAAAGGCGACTAGGGAATGGAGGCCCTATGTCTAAAAGGCACCACTCAAGGATTGGAGCTCTAATGTTTGCAAAACGTGACTAAGGAAAGGAGACCTTATGTCTAAAAAGGCAACTCAGGGATTGAAGCCCTAATGTTGGCAAAAGGCGACTAGGGAATGGAGGCCCTATGTCTAAAAAGGCACAATTGAGGGATTGGATCCCTAATGTTGGCAAAAGGCGACTAGGGAATGGAGGCCCTATGTCTAAAAGGCTCAACTCAGGGATTGGAGGCCTAATGTTGGCAAAAGGCAACTAGGGAATGGAGGCCCTATGTCTAAAAGGCTCAACTTAGGGATTGGAGCCCTAATGTTGGCAAAGGGCGACTAGGGAATGGTGGCCCTATGTCTAAAAAGGTTCAACTCGGGGATTGGAGCCCTAATGTTGGGAAAAGGTGACTAGGGAATGGAGGCCATATGTCTAAAAAGGCTCAACTTAGGGATTTAAGCCCTAATATTGGCAAAAGGTGACTAGGGAATGGATTCCCTATGTCTAAAAAGGCACAACTCAGGGATTGACGCCCTAATGTTGGCAAAAGGTGACTAGGGAATGGAGGCCTTATGTTTAAAAAGGAACAACTCTGGGATTGGAGTCCTAATATTGGCAAAAGGCGACTAGGATTGGAGCCCTAATGTTGGCAAAAGGCAACTAGGGATTGGAGGCTCTATGTCTAAAAGGCTCAACTCAGGGATTGGAGCCCTAATATTGGCAAAAGGCGACTAGGATGGGAGCCCTAATGTTGGCAAAAGGCGGCTAAGGAATGGAGGCCCTATGACTAAAAAGGCACAACTATAGGATTGACGCCCTAATGTTGGCAAAAGGCGGCTAAGGAATGGAGGCCCTATGACTAAAAAGGCACAACTATAGGATTGACGCCCTAATGTTGGCAAAAGGCGGCTAAGGAATGGAGGCCCTATGACTAAAAAGGCACAACTATAGGATTGACGCCCTAATGTTGGCAAAAGGCGGCTAAGGAATGGAGGCCCTATGACTAAAAAGGCACAACTATAGGATTGACGCCCTAATGTTGGCAAAAGGCGGCTAAGGAATGGAGGCCCTATGACTAAAAAGGCACAACTATAGGATTGACGCCCTAATGTTGGCAAAAGGCGGCTAAGGAATGGAGGCCCTATGACTAAAAAGGCACAACTATAGGATTGACGCCCTAATGTTGGCAAAAGGCGGCTAAGGAATGGAGGCCCTATGACTAAAAAGGCACAACTATAGGATTGACGCCCTAATGTTGGCAAAAGGCGGCTAAGGAATGGAGGCCCTATGACTAAAAAGGCACAACTATAGGATTGACGCCCTAATGTTGGCAAAAGGCGGCTAAGGAATGGAGGCCCTATGACTAAAAAGGCACAACTATAGGATTGACGCCCTAATGTTGGCAAAAGGCGGCTAAGGAATGGAGGCCCTATGACTAAAAAGGCACAACTATAGGATTGACGCCCTAATGTTGGCAAAAGGCGGCTAAGGAATGGAGGCCCTATGACTAAAAAGGCACAACTATAGGATTGACGCCCTAATGTTGGCAAAAGGCGGCTAAGGAATGGAGGCCCTATGACTAAAAAGGCACAACTATAGGATTGACGCCCTAATGTTGGCAAAAGGCGGCTAAGGAATGGAGGCCCTATGACTAAAAAGGCACAACTATAGGATTGACGCCCTAATGTTGGCAAAAGGCGGCTAAGGAATGGAGGCCCTATGACTAAAAAGGCACAACTATAGGATTGACGCCCTAATGTTGGCAAAAGGCGGCTAAGGAATGGAGGCCCTATGACTAAAAAGGCACAACTATAGGATTGACGCCCTAATGTTGGCAAAAGGCGGCTAAGGAATGGAGGCCCTATGACTAAAAAGGCACAACTATAGGATTGACGCCCTAATGTTGGCAAAAGGCGGCTAAGGAATGGAGGCCCTATGACTAAAAAGGCACAACTATAGGATTGACGCCCTAATGTTGGCAAAAGGCGGCTAAGGAATGGAGGCCCTATGACTAAAAAGGCACAACTATAGGATTGACGCCCTAATGTTGGCAAAAGGCGGCTAAGGAATGGAGGCCCTATGACTAAAAAGGCACAACTATAGGATTGACGCCCTAATGTTGGCAAAAGGCGGCTAAGGAATGGAGGCCCTATGACTAAAAAGGCACAACTATAGGATTGACGCCCTAATGTTGGCAAAAGGCGGCTAAGGAATGGAGGCCCTATGACTAAAAAGGCACAACTATAGGATTGACGCCCTAATGTTGGCAAAAGGCGGCTAAGGAATGGAGGCCCTATGACTAAAAAGGCACAACTATAGGATTGACGCCCTAATGTTGGCAAAAGGCGGCTAAGGAATGGAGGCCCTATGACTAAAAAGGCACAACTATAGGATTGACGCCCTAATGTTGGCAAAAGGCGGCTAAGGAATGGAGGCCCTATGACTAAAAAGGCACAACTATAGGATTGACGCCCTAATGTTGGCAAAAGGCGGCTAAGGAATGGAGGCCCTATGACTAAAAAGGCACAACTATAGGATTGACGCCCTAATGTTGGCAAAAGGCGGCTAAGGAATGGAGGCCCTATGACTAAAAAGGCACAACTATAGGATTGACGCCCTAATGTTGGCAAAAGGCGGCTAAGGAATGGAGGCCCTATGACTAAAAAGGCACAACTATAGGATTGACGCCCTAATGTTGGCAAAAGGCGGCTAAGGAATGGAGGCCCTATGACTAAAAAGGCACAACTATAGGATTGACGCCCTAATGTTGGCAAAAGGCGGCTAAGGAATGGAGGCCCTATGACTAAAAAGGCACAACTATAGGATTGACGCCCTAATGTTGGCAAAAGGCGGCTAAGGAATGGAGGCCCTATGACTAAAAAGGCACAACTATAGGATTGACGCCCTAATGTTGGCAAAAGGCGGCTAAGGAATGGAGGCCCTATGACTAAAAAGGCACAACTATAGGATTGACGCCCTAATGTTGGCAAAAGGCGGCTAAGGAATGGAGGCCCTATGACTAAAAAGGCACAACTATAGGATTGACGCCCTAATGTTGGCAAAAGGCGGCTAAGGAATGGAGGCCCTATGACTAAAAAGGCACAACTATAGGATTGACGCCCTAATGTTGGCAAAAGGCGGCTAAGGAATGGAGGCCCTATGACTAAAAAGGCACAACTATAGGATTGACGCCCTAATGTTGGCAAAAGGCGGCTAAGGAATGGAGGCCCTATGACTAAAAAGGCACAACTATAGGATTGACGCCCTAATGTTGGCAAAAGGCGACTAGGATGGGAGCCCTAATGTTGGCAAAAGGTAACTAGGGAATGGAGGCCTTATGTCTAAAATGGAACAACTCAGGGATTGGAGCCCTAATGTTGGCAAAATGCGACTAGGATTGGAGCCCTAATGTTGGCAAAAGGCAACTAGGGCTCAACTCAGGGATTGGATCCCTAATGTTGGCAAAAGGCAACTAGGGAATGGAGTCCTATGTCTAAAAAGGCACAACTCAGGGATTGGAGCCCTAATGTTGGCAAAAGGCGACTAGGGAATGGAAGACCTTTGTCTAAAAGGTACAACTCAAGGATTAGAGCTCTAATGTTTGCAAAAGGTGACTAGGGATTGGAGGCCTTATGTCTAAAAAGGCAACTCAGGGATTGGAGCCCTAATGTTGGCAAAAGGCGACTAGGGAATGGAGGCCCTATGTCTAAAAGGCTCAACTCAGGGATTAGAGCCCTAATGTTGGCAAAAGGCAACTAGGGAATGGAGGCCGTTTGTCTAAAAATGCACAACTCAGGGATTGAAGCCCTAATGTAGGCAACTAGGGAATGGAGGCCCTATGTCTAAAAGGCTCAACTCAGGGATTAGAGCCCTAATGTTGGCAAAAGGCGACTAGGGAATGGAGTCCCTATGTTGAAAAGGGCAACTCAGGAAACGAAGCCCTAATGTTGGCAAAAAGTGACTAGGGAATGGAGGCCCTATGCCTAAAACTACACAACTCAGGTATTGGAACCCTAATGTTGGCAAAGGGCGACTAGGGAATGGAGGCCCTATGTCTAAAAAGGCTCAACTCAGGGATTAGAGCCCTAATTTTGGCAAAAGGCGTCTAGGGAATGGAAGCCCTATGTCTAAAAAGCTCAACTCAGGGATTGGAGCCCTAATGTTGGCAAAAGACGAGTAGGGAATGGAGGCCCTATGTCTAAAAAGGCTCAACTCAGGGATTGAAGCCCTAATGTTGGCAAAAGGCGACTAGGGAATGGAGGCCCTATGTCTAAAAAGGCTCAACTCGGGGATTGAAGCCCTAATGTGTGCAAAAGGCGACTAGGGAATGGAGGCCCTATGTCTAAAAAAAACTCAACTCAGGTATTGGAGCACTAATGTTGGTGAAAAGGCGACTAGGGAATGGAGGATCTATGTCTAAAAAGGCTCAACTCAGGGATTGGAGCCCTAATGTTGGCAAAGAAAAGTAAAAGATTGATATTGGGGATTCTAAACTAACCTTTTTGGGATTTTCTTCCTTTTCCACTTTTTTTTTTCTCTTTTTTTTTTCTCTTCTTCTTTTTTATTATTTTATTTATTTCAATAAAAATGTGGGAAAGAATTTTGGAGGAAAACTTCCATCTTGGGTTGATTTTCGCTGCAAAGCTGTTTCTAGCTTTTGCGCATCTTTTCCTTTTGGTTGCACCTGCTTTGCATGGTTGCCTTGGACTGCACCTGCTTCAATCTCAAACAAAGAAAACTTGTCACTTAGAAATGGTGGTTGGTTTTGTGGCCTTAATTGTCTCGATCACTTAATCTCGTCCTGAACCTCGGTTGACAACCTCTGCTGTTTGCTGGTTTTTTGAAGATTGATCTCTCTTTCAAATCGAGGGACTCAAATTTTAATATTTCATGACAACTCGCCCGCGTGTGGCTTCGTCCCTTTCACTTTATTTTGCCTTTAGGACTTTTGCCTTTGAATTTCTTTTCCTTTTCAATAATTTTGATTTCAGAGCATCGACCATCATGGCCAGTCGGGATCGACTTGATGCACCCGCTAAGGCTAGATACTTTTCTTTAGCTTTTGTTAGTCATAGCCCTGTAAAGACAATCTTGCCACCTTTTCTTTGTATTAGTTTTGGAAACAGAGTTAGACCGAAAGGGATTCAAGGAAAAAGTAAATAAAAGGCAAGAAAATGAATTTAAAGAGAAGTCTCCCTTTCGAGAAGGAAGGAAGAACTTATCTGGGGTGCATGCATGCTTCAAATAGACATGACATGCTTCTTGGACTGGATGTCTGACCTGCACAAACATTCCCAACTTCACATAAACTCATTGTGACATGTGTTTCAAAACCAGGGAATCTTGCCCGGACTTTTTCAGTGGCGGGAGGTGTCTTCTTTTCAATCGATGGCGCCCTTTGTGGGTTTTTGCCAATCGATCTCCCTCATTTCTCTTCTCACCGTTGCTCGATAATGCTCTTTACAAGTTTTCACTAAACAGGCTCTCTCGTTTTCAATTTCTCTGCTCACCATCGCCTTATGATGCCCATAGGTTTTCACTGATAAGACTCTCTCATTTTATTTCTCTCTGTTTGATTGTATCAGATCCAAGTAGTTGAACTCTATGATCCTTGAACATTCTCACCGATTGATCGGAACGACTTGAACAGGGTTTGGGTAAAAAGGATTTGGATTGAGTTACAACTTTGGAACCCTTTAGGCGGGATCATCATCAAAACATTATAACTTCTGCCCCAATTTCATTTTTAGGGGAGTTTGGATTTTTGTTTTGGTGTGACAGAACCCCAGAGAGAGGCTTCCTACGTATCCTTTCAAAATTAAGTCGAACGTAGTTCAGGGAAAACATTTTTTTACAAGCATCTTTGAGTTCCAAAGAGGGTAATGAAAGAAAGGTAACCGACTCAAAGGGTTAGCAAAGGATCGGAGTGTTTGAGGTAACGAGAATGAAAGCCTTTGTCATCCCAATTAGACAACATTGCTGCTGTAGCAGGGTTATACATAATACCTCTTGACTGCATCTGCATTTACAGTGGCTTCATGGTCATTTTCTTCAATGTCTCCCAAATACAATGCTCCTCTTGGCAGTATCTTTCTAATGATGTATGGGCCTTTCTAATTGGGAGCAAATTTCCCTTTTGCCTCCTGATGATGGGGGAGAATATGCCTTAGAACGAGTTGCCCCACTTCAAAATTCCTAGGCTGCATTTTCTTCTTGTATGCACGGGCCATTCACTATTGATACAATTGCCCGTGGTAAACTACGGCCATTCGCTTTTCGTCAATCAGGGTCAATTGTTCCAAATGGGTCTTAACCTACTCACTGTCTTCGATTTCAGCTTCAATAATGATCTGGAGGGAAGGGATTTCCACCTATGTGGGTATCACGGCCTCATTGCCATAAACCAAAAGGTATGGTGTTGCTCCTACCGATATGCGCACCGATGTGCGATATCCCAGTAATGCGAAAGTCATCTTTTCATGCCATTGCCTGGAGCTTTGAATCATCTTTCTCAAAATCTTCTTGATGTTCTTGTTTGCTGCTTCGATGGCACCATTGGCTTTAGGCCAATAAGGAGTAGAGTTCCTATGCGTTATTTTGAATTATTCGAATATCTCTTCCATCAAGCGACTATTCAAGTTTGCAGCATTATCTGTGATGATAGTTGCAGGAATACCGAAACGGAAAATAAGATTGGAGTGCACGAAATCGACCATAGCTTTCTTGGTGACAGATTTGAGAGTGATGGCTTCAACCTATTTTGTGAGGTAGTCAATGGCAACCAGTATGAATCTGTGTCCATTTGAGGCTCTCGACTCGATTGGCCCAATGACAACCATGCCCCAAGCAACAAATTGCCAAGATGCTGACATAGGATGCAATTCTGTGGGAGGTGCATGAATCAAATCATTGTGCACCTGACACTTATGGAATTTCCGGACAAAGCTGAAACAGTCCCTTTCCATGTTTATCCAGTAATAGCCCGCTCGAAGGATTTTCTTTGCTAAAATGTACCTTTTTATGTGGGGTCCACATACTCCCGCGTGCACTTCATGCATGATTCTTCTAGCCTCTTCTGCGTCGACACATCTTAACAAGTTGAGGTCTGAAGTTCTTTTGTACAAGACATCACCACTCAAAAAGAAACCACTCGTGTGCCATCTAATGGTTCTCTTTTGGTCCCCACTGGCTTGCTCGGGCTATTCTTGCATTTTTAGAAACCTTTTTATGTCATGCTACCGTGGTTGGGTATTTGGTGCCGCTTCAATCGTATAGCAAAAACCATGCCTTTCCCGGATTTGGATTTCCAAGGGATCTATGTGAGCATTACCTGGATACGGCAGCATTAAGGCCAAAGTAGCAAGCGCATCGGCCAATTCGTTGTGACAGTGAGGGATGTACTTGAACTCTATCGACTTAAATCGCTTGCCTAGTTCTTCCAATGTTGCTTATAAGGAATAAGCTTGACATCTATGGTTTCCCATTCTCCTTGAGCTTGCCGGATAATCAAATCTGAATCCCCCATGATTACTAGCTTTTCGACATCTTGATCGATTTCCATGTTCATACCCAAAATACAAGCTTCATACTCTGCGGTGTTGTTTGTGCAGAAGAATCGAAGTCTGGCTGTGGCCGGATAATGTTGACCATTGGGTGAGATCAAGATGGCCCCTATTCCAACACCTTTTGAGTTTACCTCTCCATCAAAGAACATTTTCCAAGCATTGATGTCCTCGGATATTGCTTCAACTGAATTCACCTCTTTATCAGGGAAGTAGGTGTTCAGGGGTTGGTATTCATCATCAACTAGGTTTTCAGCCAAGTGATCTGCTAACGCCTGAGCTTTCATTGCCGTGCGAGTGACATAGACTATGTCAAATTCAGTGAGCAGAATCTGTCATTTTGCTAATCTCCCTGTGAGCATTGGTTTCTGGAATATGTATTTCAAAGGATCCAACCTAGTTATGAGGTAACTGGTGTAGGCTTGCAGATAATGTCTCAACTTCTGAGCGACCCAAGTTAAGGCACAACAGGTTCTTCCCAACAGAGTATACTTAGCTTCAAAGCTGGTAAACTTCTTGCTCAGATAGTAGATTGCCTGCTCTTTCTTTCCGATCATAACATGTTGCCCAAGGACACAACCAAAAGAGTTTTCTAAGACTGTCAGGTACAAGAACAGAGGCCTCTCTTGTTCAGGTGGGACCAAGACCAGTGGATTTGACAAATATTCTTTGATCTTATCAAAAGCTTCTTGACATTCATTCGCCCACTTGATTGCCGCGTCTTTCTTCAGTAATCTGAATATGGGTTCACATGTGGAGATAAGCTGAGCAATGAACCGGTTGATATAGTTTAATCTGCCTAACAAGCTCATCACATGTTTTTTGGTTCTCGGAGGTGGCAAGTCCCAGATAGATTTGATCTTTGTTGGATCTAACTCAATACCTCTCCGGCTGACTATAAAGCCTAAAAGTTTGCCCGATGGGACTCCAAACGCACATTTGGCTGGGTTTAGCTTCAAATCATATTTGCGGCAACTGCTCAAAGAATTTCCTCAGGTCTCGAATATGGTCATCCTGGGTTTTGGACTTGATAATTACGTCGTCCACATACACCTCTATTTCTTGGTGCATCATATCATGGAAAATGGCGGTCATGGCCCTGATGTAGGTTGCCCCAGCATTCTTCAACCAAATTCCATGACTCTATAACAGTATGTACCCCAAGGTGTGGTAAAAGACATCTTCTCCGCATCTTCCTCATCCATCAACACCTGGTGATATCCTACGTAACAATCCATGAAGGACTGCATCTCATGTTTGGCGCAGTTATCTATAAGGATGCGGATGTTTGGTAGAGGGAAGTTATCTTTGGGACTGGCTTTGTTCAGATCCTTGTAATCCACACACTCTTGGGTATTCCCGTCCTTTTTTGGCACTGGGACTACATTGGCTAGCCATGTGGTGTACCGGACCACTCGGATCACCCCTGCTTTTAAATGTTTTGTGACTTCTTCTTTGATCTTGTCACTGGCATCAGTTTTAAACTTCTGTTGCTTTTGCTAGATAGGGGTAATCGGGATAAGTTGGCAACTTATGAACCACCAAATCGACACTCAGTCCTGGCATGTCATCATATGACCAAGCAAACACATCTTTGAACTCAAACAGGAGTTAGATTAATGCATCCCAGGTTTTTTCATCTGTGTGAATGCTTATTTTGGTTTCCCTAATTTCTTCAGCACTACCCAAATTAACCGTCTCAGTGTCTTCTAAGTTTGGCTTAGGTTTATTCTCAAATTGTTCTAATTCTTGATTTATTTCCCTAAAAGCCTCTTCTTCGTCGTATTCCGATTCTTGGTTCATTATTTCACAGTTAGACAACATGTTTGGATATGGGTATGAAGTCCGCAAGCATGTCATGTTATTTAAAGCCGCATTATTAGAACTGAAAGAAGACATAAAAATATCAAAATCAGAAAGAATAAAGAAAGATGGACGATGAAATATTGATATCATTTCATTGAATTTGGAAGATAATCGGGTTTACATTGGAAATTAAAAGACATAAAACTAAAGAACATCCGAGTAACACCCTGGAATAACTTGTGATGAAGAAAAGATGGCAGGATAATTCTACCGGGACTCCCGCCTTACTGGGAATGGCGTAGCCATCCAATTTTGTAGTTTTGACTCAGGTACCATGTATAGCACCTCAGTGGTGCTTGATCCTTCCCTTTGCTGGACCATGTGGGTTTCATACAATAGCTTCCTCATTTCCCTACAGATCTCTTTGATTTCTTCGGCCGTAAAGGCCTCATCTTCTTCTTCCTCATGGTATTTCGCCTTGACAAATGTTCTGTACAGATGCGGCACCGGCTGAGGAAAGACCCAACCATCCTTCTTTCTCTCATCTGCCCATTTTACATCAGCTGGAGTGGGTTGGAAGCCTACCCCAAAGAACTTTTCACTGGCGGTCAGGGTGACATGCTCAGCTATTCCTTGCAATGATTTCCCAAGTCCCTTACCTGGTTTGTAGCCATGCCTAATCATTTCTTTGGCCACCGTGATTGATTCATTGGAAAGGAAGGTTTGGGGCAAGGGTTTCCCTCTCCGTACTGGTCTGCGACCACAATTTCAAAATCCTGATAAACTATGTGCTCACTCCCCTCTCTTGATTCAAGACATGGGACTGATGGGTCCCGATAAATGAATTGCTCAACTTCCCCATGGACCACAATCTCTTGATCCTCATGCTCGAATTTCATCATCTGGTGAAGAGTAGAGGGTACAGCCACTGCTGCATGAATCCACGGCCTTCCCAAAAGAAAGTTGTAGGATATGTCCATGTCCAGAACCTGGAAGGTTACTTCAAAGTCTACTGGGCCGATGGTCAGAATCAGATCAATCTCTCCAATTGTGTACCTTTTGATACCATCTAAAGAACGTACGCAGACATTGTTAGGTCGGATTGTTTCAGTACCGATTTCCATACGCTGCAGAGTTGAGAGCGGGCAAATGTCTACCCCAGAGCCTCCGTCCAACATAACCCTTTTCACGTAGTACCCTTCGCATTTGACTGTCAGGTGCAAGGCTTTGTTATGTGCGGCCCCTTCTGGGGGCAAATCATTTTTGCTGAAGGAGATTTGGTTGACTGCAAAAAATCTTTTTGTCATTCTCGCCAACTGCTCTACAGTTGTTTCAGCAGGCACATATGCTTTGTTAAGGGTCTTGATCAATACCCTTTGATGTTCGGTGGAGTTCATCAACAGAGATAACAAGGAGACTTGTTCAGGAGATTTTTGAAGCTGGTCGATCACCTCATAATCCGCCATTTTCCTCTTTTGAAAGAAGGCCTCCACTTCTTCGGCACTCACGGGCTTTTTAGATGGGAAGCAATTTCTGGTGGCATTGTTCACCTCTTCCAAATTGGAATACTTTTCAACAGGATTAATTTCTCGAACTTTTCCTAAGATATTTTTGCCCTTATAGGTCACCACTGATCTATTGTAATTCCAGGGCACAACGGTAGGATCTGTCATGGGTTTTTGTAGTGCGCGGCCGATAACCACAGGTTCACTTAACCTTGGTGGATTAATTGGTCCCCTCATCACATAAGCTCCCCCGGCACATATATTTGGGTTGTTTTGTTCAGCTCGAATCCCCTGGGAGGACTCAAAGTCATCTTCTTTTCTTTGCGACCTCGAGGGACACAGAGGACAACATCTTTGGAAGGTGTTGTCCCAATTTCAACTTCAGTTTTCTTCTTTGACTTTGAAGGGTTGGTTTTGTTCTTTTTCTCCCCTTTATCTTGCTTTGGATCAGCTTTTGGTTTCTTTTCTACAACAGCGATGGCTATAATGGCCTTCAACGCTAGGTCAAATTCCTTGCCCTCACAAATCATACCGATTACCGGCCCGTTGTTGTGGGTCGGTAGTGGGTTGTTTGTCATATTGGGAATATACTTATCCCTTAGTACTATCTTCCTTTTTCTATCAAGTTTTCCATGGCTCTCTTCAGAGTCCAGCAATCATCCGTGTCGTGCCCTTCTGCCCCTGAGTGATAGGCATATCGGGTACCAGCTCTGTAAGCGGGTGATGTCAGGTTTTGCCTGGTTGGAGGAAAAGGCTATAACAGGCCCATTTGAACAAGATTTGGAAACATGTTGGAGTAAGATTCACCAATGGGAGTGAAATTTGGCATTTTGGGTGGCTCACAAGGGTGGAAATTATTTTGTGGAGGCTGGAGGTTGCAGTGGTTTTGGTAAGGAGGCTGGTTTTTAGGTATTGGAGCTTGGTTCCGATTGGCTTGTTATTTTGGCCAGACATAAGGTTGAGCATTCATGACCGTGTATGGCTGAGGAGCATAGGCCATCTCTTGGTGGGGGTAATAGTGTTGTGGGGTTCTGTCTGAGAAGAGGGATCTGGGAGTGCGGTGCTTTCTTGAACCCGACACCGCCATAGACGTTTCTTCTTTTTTCTTGACCTTTGCTACTCCTCCAGACCCACCCTGAATGGCTTGGGAGGTAGCTCTGATAGCGAATTGGCTTAGAATTCTACCCGTTTTAAACCTATTTCCAACCATTTTGCCAATATTGATGGCTTCGGCGAATGATTTACCTATTGCTGACATCATATTTTGGAAGTAGTCAGCTTCCTGGGCTTGGAGGAAAACTGTGACCATCTCAATCTCATCCATCGGAGGTTTTACCGTGGACGCCTGGTCATGCCATTTAACTGCATACTCTCGGAAGATTTTTGATGATTTCTTCTTCAAGTTTATCAATACGTTCCTATCTGGAGCAATATCAATGTTGTATTGGAACTGCTTGACAAAATCTCTAGGAAGATTATCCCAGATATGCCAGCGGGATATATCTTGGTCCATGTACCACTCAGATGCGATACCAACCAGACTTTCTCTAAAATAGGCCATGAGGAGTTCTCCCTTTCCACCGGCTCCTCGCAGCTGGTTGCAATATCTCTTGAGATAGGCAATAGGATCACCGTGCCTATCGTTCTTCTGAAATTTTGGGGTTTTGAATCCCAATGGTAAATGCACATAAGGGAACATGCATAAGTCAGCATAGGATACACTTTTCTATCCACTCAAGCCTTGTATGATTTTGAGACTTTGTTCCATACTCCTCATCTTCTTCGCAGTCTCTTCTTGCTCAGGAGTTTTGGTGGTTTTTTCTTGCCCCATAGTGAACTTATATCGGGGTGGTTGAGAGTAAGTATAGGTGGGAAACTGTGCAGGTTCCAGTGGGAAAGATGGTGTTTGTAAGGTGAAGGATGATAGGTCAAAGCTAGGCCTGGGCAGTGTAGGCAGTGCAGTAGATGAGCATGAGGAGCAGTGAAAATATTTGAAGCTGCTCCTGAACCGAACACCTGGGGCGAACCTCAGAAGGGACAAAATGGGCCGAGATGGTTGGATATCCGAGTGGAGTATTGGGGTGACTTATCGGGACATTGGAGGTTCCACCTATCCTAGGGAAAAGCTTGGGAAATCTGGGAATTGCACTCATTGGCTCTCTTCTGTTTGACCAAGCGTCCCACATCTCTATCATGCGGAGACGCAACAACTTGTTTTCCTCGGCAGTCACCGATTCCAAAGTCGAGATTCCCAAGATCAGGCTCTTGTCCGTTATAGGAACTGTTGGCATAGTAATTTCTGAAGACATTTCAATGATACCTTTTGATCTCGTGAAGTATGGATGCGACGCCAGACTACCACAAAACCAACCACTCTTACTATAGAACCTGGACTTGAAAATAGACAACCAAATTGGTCAGTTTGAAATAAATAACACATAGGTAATCACACATTGGGGTGTGATGCACCTATACAGTTAAACGTGTTTCTACATGTCTCGCAACGGTTGCATGTTTCATCCCGGTTTTTCTTATTTTGCCCTATTTTCTCTTTTTGCCTCATCTGTTATTCCTTATTTCCCTTTTCTGTTTTTAGTTTTTCCTTATTTTATTTAAATTATTTACAAAAACATGACCGGATCCGATGAGGATTGCCTGCGTATCACGACACCACGTGAATCAGATCATAACCTAGTTCAAAAAGTAAATGCGAAAAATAAAAGAACAATTTTTGTGATTTTTTTTTCAAATTTTTCATTAATGTTGAATTACAAAAAGACTCGAAACATACTTTTTCTAAGACTCTAAGGCTCAGGACATGCCTTTTCTAGGAATTGAAATAGACTCGAAACATGAAAATACAAACTCGAAAAAGGAAGAAAATACAATCAAGAAAACATCAATGCCTCCAACCCTGCCCTAGGGACACCAACTGCTCTTGCAGCGGGCCTACTTGTAATATCATCTTGGAGTCGATAGAGTTCTTCCATTATCTAACGAACAAAGATCATCGCAGTGGCAAAAAACATGGATCTCGTCATGTCCTCGCACGCACTGCATGAATAGTTAGCAATGCTTTGAACTCTCTCTCTTATGATGCCCTTCTCTTGCAACAGACGACCAATCTTACGGGATCTAGCCTCTAAGACCTGGGTGGCAGCGTGATTTTGCTTTTGCAAGTGTTGTAAGTCGTCTTCCAGCCCTGCCATTAAGGCATAACGCTGTTCTCTCTCAGCCTTAAATTTTTTGGCTTGTTTAGCCATTTCACCTGCGAGGTTGCCAATCGCCTTTTCCTAGTTCAGACTCAGCTTTCTGCAGGTCATCTTCACAGTCACGCACTTTTTGAGTAAGGTTGTAAATGAGCCTCTCATCTTTCCTGCTTCTAACCAGGTTTTTGGCTGCTATCTTTAGCTGTCGAACCTGGGCTTTGAGAGCTTCATTCTCTCAAACCAATCTTCTCCTTTCACCCCCGCCTCTTGTGCCTGTAAATCATTATTGAAGGTGATATTTCTCAGCTCTTCTCGCAGATCATGGATGGTGGCCTGATATTCCTTTTCCTTTTCCCCCAGGCTAACCGTTCATGAATTTTGTCATCAAAACCTTGAACATGGGGCCTTTTGGCGGGCCTCATAGGTTTGGGCTCGGGCTCTAGCTCATTGTACACATAAAAACTCCTTTCGAGCCAAGCAACATAATTGGGATCAACTTCACCCTTAGCTGGGTCTGGTACCAGGGTGTTACTTTTTAGATACCGACAACAATTCCAATCTCTTTGAACTAAATCCTCGGGTATCTCTGCTTCTGGGTGTAGTTTAATGACATGAATGCTCAGGTCTGCCTCTTCGGGTATCACCTGATATCTTCCCAATTGTCTCAAAACTCTTTGTGGTGCATACAGTTGTATACTTCTCGCTCCCATCATCATCAAGTAGCCCTTTGAAGTAGTCATGTAGATAATTTCTGTTATTGGAAGCCACCCTATGGTCCATTCAAGTTTATTCGCTCTCAATTTTCTCAAATAGGAAACCCATGCTTCAAACCCTTCTGGTGGTTTGTAATCTTCCACCTTTTCCTCATACTTTTTGATGAAATTGTTACCGTTTGAAGAATATATCATGAACTTAGGATGACAGCGAAGGTGTTCGATCATCCACATCTGAAGAAGAATATTGCAGCCTTCGAAAAACTGACCCCCAGATTTGCACAAAGTTAATGCCCGGTAAATGTCCGCCAGTACTAATGGGACAAGTGTGTGATCTTTCTTATCGACGAGGACTTGTGCGATTCTAGCCAAACGAAGGTCTATTGTACCCTTAGAATTTAGAAATACCATGATTCCCAGAAACGCCACGATGAAAGCAAATCATCGATGAATTTGCCATATGCTCTTGACTTGTTTGTTCTTCAACCCCTTCTCATGTGTTTCAAACCCAGCTGAGTGTCCAAATCTCAAATACAAGAAGTAGAACGCACAACTCCCTTTGCTTGCACGATCCTTGCTCATTTGTTTGCTTATTTTCAAAAGATCAAAGAATTTGTGCACAGAGGGAGCCCTGGGGTATATGAGCTGCTGCTTTCTTAACTCTTGGCCGAAGTCAATATACCCAGCTATTTCTTCTAGAGTGGGTGTTAACTCAAAATCCGAGAAATGGAACACATTGTGAACGGGATCCCAGAAGGTTACCAAGGCCTTAATCAAATCCTCTCGCGGCTGGATGTGCATGATGTCAACTAAAGGACCCAATTGCTCTTTTACCCAAACTTGGCCATATTCATCTAAATCACTCCACCACCTACGTAGCTGCATCCGAGCCCTTTCTATGACAGTTTGATATGATTTTTGGACGATATTCATTTGTACTTGTGGAGGGTTAAGGTTAGGGTCGACTCTTGTGGACTATTTTTGCAAAACAAGTTTTTTTTTCTAAAATCAAATGGACAAAGACCCCTTTTATTGATGTGTTAGCAAAATGGTCGTTCTTGCAAATATGTCCCCTTCACAATTCCAAATAAATTTTGAGGCTGGGGGTAAGTATTTTAAAGAAAAGTACACCTTTTAAAAAGACTTTCCTATTTCTCCCGAAAATGGCCTTTTGACAATTGGTGTAATCTAAGGCTGACTTAAAACAAACCGAAGTTGGGTCGGCTTTATTGTTTTAACCAAAGCCCTAAATTATCTTTTGTTTTATTATTTGCTAAAAATAATATCGAACCTTATGTGGGTTGTCTACGTATCCCATATCCGGTGACAATCGGACATGCGTAGTTTGGGCAGTTTTGACACAAAAATATATGATATTTGACTCACTTTTTTGAAATACAATTTTCTTTTGTTTTTTTTTCTTTTTTTTTGTTTTTATTTTCAAAAATTTGGCAGACTTTCGGGACATTTTCAAATACCGGGGTTTTAGAAACTGAGTAGAGTTTCTATCCTACCTCACTTTTGGTTTTTCTCTTTATTAACCGGTCAACATGCAAGCCGAAATAAATATTCATATAGCACGTAGGATGCATCAGGATGGTCTTTATTTTGGGTTACACCTGTCCTAGATGGACCCAATCGCTGTGTTGAGTCCCCTAAGTCAAATTCACGCGATGCAAATAATCGTTCCTACTAGGGATCCGACAAGAGGTTGCATTATTCTAAGTTTAAAAACCTGGGGTTTGTGGTCTAGGCTTTGGCCCAAGCGGACAACTGGGGCTGAGGAGGGGGCGACGTACCGGGAGCACTACAGTCTGCCCGGCCTTATCGCTTGCCCATCCTTGCTCTATTTGGTATAATTTCTACATAAAAACCGGGCTACGCGAATGTATGCACCATTTTCAGAAGACTCAGATGGGTGGTGTAAGAAGATATTTAAATACAGTTCAAGTAATATCAAAGCGATAAATGACAATTAGCACATTAAGTCCACAAAATACAGTAATGTCAACAATAAAGCCAAATAAAAATCACATTAACAAGCTCGAATTCGTGAACCCTAAAATGAAAGTTCTGGGTTCTTATCCCCAGTAGAGTCGCCAGAACTGTCACACCTCCTTTTTTACATACCCACGCCGAGAGGGCGGTATATAAGGGAGTTTTTTCAATTTAAGTGAAAATATTTGAAATGGGATTATTTATTCAATCACCGATTTATTTTTAAATCCCAAATCGAGGAAAATTTTATTTTTCAAGTTCCGAGAACCAGAAATTCTAGATAAGGAATTCTGTTAATCGGGGGAAGGTGTTAGGCATTCCCGGATTCTGTGGTTCTAGCACGGTCGTTTAGTGATTATACTTGGCTTAATTATTCAACTACTCATTTTTAGGACCTATGTGAGATTATCTTTTTACCGCTTTTAAATTACTTGATTATTCGCAATTAAAGAATTGAGTTACGCGTACGTATACTCTTTTCTAATTAATAATGCTCTTTGTTAATTTATTTAAGAAAAATTGAGTGAAGTTGCGCGAACGCATCTCTCGAGTTATTTTAGAATTAAATTTATAATTATGTTATGCGAACGTATACATAATCACAATACTAGCCTAAAGCAAACTACGATAATTCAAGGTATTTCTAAATTAATTTATTTATATGAGGGCCATATCTATCTATATATAATAACAAAAAGCAAAACTATGAGAGGATGCCAAGTGGATTACCCACAAATCAACACATGTCAAACTTTTGGACAAATCTCCAAAATAGTTGGAGTTTAAAATTAAACTTGCAACATGCGAATTTGTTATCCTCCCAATTTTTTTGTAGGCAGTTTGTTAATAAACAACTACCCCCTCAAATTGCAAATTATTTTTATAAAAAAAAAAATAAGAAAAAAACAGTTGGAGGTTGAATCACGATTGATCATGCTCCAAACGCGTGCTTCCCCAACAAACCCTATTTTATCCAAACCTCCATAACATAACCGATTGATTTATGGTTTTATTCTTTCGAATCCTTTTCAAATCTCAATTTTATCTACTTACTATTTAGTCTGATTACTATAACAACTTTACAGGTACAGCTTTACAAATATGGCTACACATGTTCACGAAATCAGATAAATTTCAAGCAACTCGATGCAATGGAATCACAAAGTTAGAGTCGTTCGAATGTGTGATGGATCGATTGGTTTTACAGGATTCAAAGGTAACATATTCACAATTCTGTATAAATTATAAAAAAAAGTCAATATTTTTTCCCATATTCCTAAAGTTCTTGCTAAAACTTATATGAAATCTCTTTGATCCCCATAGCATCAACTGTGTAAGAAGTTGCTCCGGATATTCCAATTCTACGTACACAGTTCTTTAATTGATATGAATCGAATTGTACAACTAATATTTTTTTATAAACAATTGATTTTTTTCACAGTATATTTGCAGGAAACAATCTGCTAATATGCTCTTGATTGTATCCGTGTAGCATAATGAGTTGTTTTCCTTAGTGCTTAACTAAAAGTCTCATATTTTCTTATAAAACCAGATACTAGAACGGATACTTATGTAATCATTGAATGATTAAGTCAAGCTGGAAGCGTCACAATTTGTATTGTGTACTACAGCCCATGATGTTTAGGTTATATCAAAGGAACACATGTTTACAAAGCAAAATAATCGTAAAATACATTTTATGTTTATTTTCATGCCATGTGATGTAATGTACATAAATTTGGATTATATATGAAATTAAAGACTACGATACACAATCTAAGGCTGACATTTCCACAAAAGCGCATGTTGAGAAAATAACTGATCCTTTATTTCATATGAAAAACTTTAACTTCCGATTTTTGACCCACTAACAAATCAACACGATGTCGATGAGGCAGAATTATTTGGTAATTCTTCTTTTCCTTTTTGTTCTAATACTAGGTTTTATAAAATTATGTGACTAACTTTTATATTTATAGATGTTGTTGATTAGGTTGTGACCTATAAAGTTGTTCAGACCTATAAGCGAGAAGACAATAAAAGTGTCTATGAAATTTGAACTCGAATATATACAAAAATCAGGTGCAGATTCTTTGTACATTTATATCGATATTCTTTTTAACTTAGTTTTGAATTTATGTCATTTTTCTCTAACTAATTAAATTTTATCTCTCTGGGCAACGTAAGAATAGTGTGGTGTCATGACTTATTTGTAAGTAGTGTTTATGATCATATATCTAACTGCCTTTAGCACTGCAATTTTATCACTGGTTTCTTCCTATAATAACCCATTGGGGTGGGATGCCCCATTATTTTTATACCGTCGTAATAATTGGTCTTTTATGTAAGGTCCTTTGATATGAAACTTTAATAATTAGACTAATCTGACAGCTGTTATTGTTCAAATTATCCACCATTGTGACTCTGAATATGTATTCAAGTGATATAGAAATAAGAATGCATTTTCTTAATCATGTGTTGTTGGAAAAATGTACTAACTATAGTGATAACTACATTTATGGATACTAATGGATACTTTTGTCATCTTTTGCAATTCTACATGTTTTTGCCATTTTTGTTTCCAAATGGAGGCTAGGAACCAAAGGGTGGAGACGAGATATGATGCAGAATGATATTCCTCTTTTCAAATTGCATAACTCTATAGTACTTATGCAGAAGGGTCAGTTTACCCCTTTTTGGCCGAGAATAGAAGTAAAGGCAAAGCAATTTCTTGGACAAATATTTACCTGATTTAGATTATGGTATCACCGGAATCAGAAGTCATCTCCTATTATTAGTAAATTTCTTTTTGGAGTTTCTGAAGTTCAGTATGGCTTCTATTTAAGCCTTATAAGATTAGTGCAAATCTTATATTTTTGATAAGAATTACATGTTAATTTTGATAATAACTAGAATTCCTTCCAATATCTTTTGGCTTAATGTACCAGACAATATCAAGCTACCGTGGTGTACTTCAAATATTAGGAAGTTCCATATTCATACCTTGTGATTACGCGTGATAGAAAGGATTCAAATACCAAATTACTTCAAATGAGAGTCATTCCTCCAGTGATTGATGCTTTCCGCCTAATGAGGAATCAATTGGCTCTTCGCTTCACCTTTCAGAATCGCAAATAAAGGAGGCTTTTGCAGTATCAGAAGTTTCTCGTGCAAGACTATCAACATGAATGTTCTTCTGTTGAAATCATCGACTCATTATAAGATATTTGCATCTGCTAGCCCCAAAGTGAAGATCAAACCCATGAAATCAAGTAATTTGTAAATACCAACTTTTTCCGACTGATGTAGTATGAAAGAAATCATTGATAACAGTCGCGATGAGGTTCATATCTATCGAGTAATTTTGATTTACTTCAATTGAATTATTTTGCTTTTGTTGGTCTTTTACTTAGTTTCTAAAGCGTACACCTTGTGAAGTAATATTTTGGTATTTTGCATGATTATGTGGTTAGTGTAACAAAAGTTGTGCTGATCTTGACATAAAATTTTTTAATAAATAAGGTGGGAATTAATTAAATCCTTTTCTCATCGGCTGTATGTATATGTTCGTTTCTGATTTGTGATATCAAATTTTATGATCTATAACCCTTTCATTTCTTTAATTGCTTAGATTAATCTAAGTCAGGGGAATTTCGGAATTGTTTGTCTTCAAGGATATTATATCTTAATGTAAGCTTTATCAATTGCTAGAGAGTAATCTGATTTTTAAATCAAGTTATATGAGTTCCAGGTCATACACTTCATTTTGCTCATATTTATTAATGACGTATACCCCAGTAATTGAGTCGTCCGTATTTTTTAGTGAAACTTGTGTGTTTTCCATGTAATTTGCTACTTTATATGTTTTGTGTTGTAACCCATGCAGTACTTATTTGGTTTCTGTTCTATTATGGAGTTCTCATTGTGATTTACATTGGCAGATGCAAAGGGCTTATTCGCAGGAGGTTTAGTCATGCATCCGTATAGGGTGACATAAAATTGTGGCATATTTTAAGATTATTCGTGGACCTGGTGATAATCTAATTATTGTTGTAAACTACAAGAGTGAAGAGAAGCAGTTTGGCGCTGAAGAAATCTCTTCTATGGTGCTGACAAAGATAAAGGAAATTACTAAGGCCTACATTGGCTTAACGATCAAGCATGTTGTGGTAAATGTGACTGCATACTTCACATACTCATACATTATTACATGAAAATGATTTACGTCCAATTATTGAGTAATAGTTTAAGTATTTTCCCAATCAAGAGTTAGCCTTTGGAGCTATTGATTACTCTATACCACTATTTATAATTACGACATTTGCTACTACTGTTGATACTGAGAATAGAAATTATATAATGAAAGCTCTACCTTGGTTCATGTTGGTCTCATATTTCCATCCAATTATCAATGGATAAGCTCAATAGTAAAAAAAAATCAAATAATATTTTCTTCTCAAATGTTATATTTTATATTTTTCACGCAGCGCGCGGGTAAGGATACTAGTATATAATAAAAGGAGAGGCAAAAATATATTATTAAGACAAGTGGCATAATCACAAAAAGCCAAGTGGCATTGTTAAGACAAAAAAAACTACCTTTTAACTAAAAAACTTTTTTAAATTTTGAATTAATTAGTTACTCCTGTTGAATTAATAAATATAAATATATTATAATTAGCTATATTAAAAAATGAAAAAATATATAAAAAATAACTACCCATTCAAATTGGGGAGTAATTTATAGTTGGTGTTTTAAAGTTATTTTAAAATAAAAAATAAAAAAAATTAAATCTATATATAATAAAAGGAGAGGCAAAAGCATATTATTAAGACAAGTGGCATAATCACAAAAAGCCAAGTAGCATTGTTAAGACAAAAAAAACTACCTTTTAACTAAAAAACTTTTTTAAATTTTGAATTAATTAGTTACTCTTTTTGAATTAATAAATATAAATATATTATAATTAGCTATATTAAAAAAAGAAAATAGAAAAAAAAAAAACTACCCATTCAAATTGGGGAGTAATTTATAGTTGGTGTTTTAAAGTTATTTTAAAATAAAATACAAAAATTAGCTACAATAAAAAACGAAAATATTACTTAAAAACTACCTATTCAAGTTGGGGAATAGTTTCAATTTAGAATTTTAAAATTATTTTAAAAGCATATTATTAAGACAAGTGGCATAATCACAAAAAGTCAAGTGGCATTGTTAAGACAAAAAAACTACCTTTTAACTAAGAAAACTTTTTTAAAATTTGAATTAATTAGTTACTCTTTTTGAATTAATAAATATAAATATATTATAATTATCTATATTAAAACGAAAATATAAAAAAATAACTACCTATTCAAATTGGGGAGTAGTTTATAGTTGGTGTTTTAAAATAATTTTAAAATAAAAAAAATTAAATTAGCTACAATAAAAAACGAAAATATTAATTAAAAAAACTACCTATTCAAATTGGGGAATAGTTTCAATTTAGAATTTTAAAATAAAAAATAAAATAAAGATATAAAAAATTGCCAATTCAAACTGGGGTATGGTTTCGATTTGGAGTTTTAGAATTATTTTAAAATGAAAAATGGAAATAAAGAAATAAAAATTTCCAATTTAAATTGAGGAGTGATTTCTTTCTAATATTGTAGTCTCTCTCTCTCTCTATCTCTATCTCTCTCTACGACTAACTAATTTATAATTAGTTGTAATATAAAATAAACTAAAAACCACCCATTCAAATTAGGGAGTAGTTTCAAGTTGGAGTTTTACAAATATTTTAGAATAAAATAAAACAAAAAAATAGCTATGATAAAAAATATCCATTCAAATTGGGGAGTAGTTTCAAGTTGGAGTTTTAAAATTATTTTAAAATAAAAAAATAAA
>MU774714.1:6480-19940 GCA_026770625.1 Nicotiana glauca
GTGCTAGAACCACGGAATTCGGGAGTGCCTAACACCTTCTCCCGGATTAACAGAATTCCTTATCCGGATTTCTAGTTCGCGGACTGTGACAGAGTCAAACTTTCCTCGGTTCGGTATTCATCCGGTGACTTGGGACACCATTATTTTCCCAAGTGGAGACTCTAAAATTAAATAAATAAATCCCGTTCCGACTGTCCTTTAATTGGAAAAACTCCTTCCTTTTATTATATCCCTTCCCGGGGTGTAGTAAATAGGCTCTGTAAAAAGGAGGATTGATACCCCCGCTTCTGCGGAACTTATTATTTTGCTCAGGACTACTTCTACGGTCTAAATTTGCTTCTGCGGGCACCGTATCTGCAAATTACCATCCGCTCCTACGGAATTTCCTCTACGCCCAACCTTCGCTTCTGCGAACCCTTTACCACAAATGCAGCTCCTCTTCCGCATCTGCGGAACTCATCCTCCTTAGCACCTCTCGCAACTGCGACCCCCTTCACGCATCCGCGGAACCATATCTGCGGTCCTTTTTCTGCAGATGCGGAAATACCAAAACCAGCAACTAACAGCAATGCTATAAGTCCAAATTCATCCCGATGGCCATCCGAAATCACCCCGAGGCCCCCCTGGACCTGACTTTCCTCGGTTGTAGAGATTCAGAGCTTTCTTGATTTGGCTGGTTATTACTATCGGTTCATTCCGGGTTTCTCGTCTATTGGATCGCCCTTCACCAAATTGACCCAAAAGGGTGCTCCTTTCAGGTGGTCAAACGAGTGTGAGAAGAGCTTTCAGAAGCTCAAGACTGACTTGACCACATCTCCAGTTACCATCAACTTCTGATTCTTATACAGTATATTGTGATGCTTCTCGGATCGGTATTAGATGTGTTTTGATGCAGGAGGGTGAGTGATTGCTTATTAAAGCCTCATGAGAAGAACTACCATGTTCATGATTTGGAGTTGGCTGCCATTGTTTATGCGTTAAAGATTTGGAGGCACTATCTCTATGGTGTGTCTTGTGTGGTGTTTACTAATCATCGTAGCCTCCAACACTTATTCAAACAGAAGGATCTCAATTTGAGGCAGCGGAGATGGTTTGAGCTACTAAAGGACTATGATATTACTATTCTGTATCATCCGGGAAAGATCAATGTGGTGGCCGATGCCTTGAGTAGGAAGGCAGTGAGTATGGTTAGTCTTACATTCATTCCTGTTAGTAAGAGATCTCTTGTAGTTGATCTTCAGGCCTTGGCCAACCAGTTCATGAGATTGGATATTTCAGAGTCTAATCGCGTTCTAGCCTGTGTGGTATCTCGATCTTCCTTATTTGATCGCATCAGAGAGCGCCAATATGATGATCCTCATTCGCTTGTCCTCAAAGACAAGGTTCAGCACGATGGTTCCAAAGATGTGATTATTGGAGATGATGGGGTTTTGAGGATGCAGGGACAAATATGTATGCTAATGTTGATGGGCTACAGGATTTGATTCTTGAGGAGGCCCATATCTCGTGGTATTCCATTCATCCGGGTGCCGCGAAGATGTACCAGGACCTAAGGTAGCACTATTGGTGGAGGAGAATGAAGAAGGATACAGTTGGGTTTGTAGCTAGGTGTCTCAACTGGCAGCAGGTAAAATATGAGCATCAGAGAGCGGGTGGATTGCTTCAGAAGATAGAGATTCCTAAGTGAAGTGGGAGCGGATCACCATGGATTTTGTAGTTGGGCTCCTACGGACTTTGGAGAAGTTCGATGCTATTTGGGTGATTGTGGATCGGATGACCAAGTCTGCGCACTTCATTCCAGTTGGTACTACTTATTTTTCAGATCGGTTGGTTGAGATTTAAATTCGAGATATTGTTCGCCTTCACGGTGTTCTAGTTTCCATCATTTCAAATAAGGGCACTCATTTTACATCGTTGAGAGCTATGCAGCGAGAGTTGGGCACTCAGGTTGAGTTGAGCACATCATTTCACCCTCAAACGGACGGGCAGTCTGAGCGTACTATTTAGATATTAGAGGACATGCTACGCGCTCGTGTCATTGATTTTGGGGGCTTATGGGACCAATTTCTGCAGGTCACGAAGTTTGCTTACAATAACAGTTATCAGTAGAGTATTCAGATGGCTCCGTATGAGGCTTTATATACGAGGCGGCGTAGATCTCTAATGGGTTGGTTTGACCCAGGGAGGCTAGGCTATTGGGTATTGACTTGGTTCAGGATGCTTTGGATAAGGTTAAATTGATTCAGGAGAGGCTTCACACGGTGTAGTCAAGGCAGAAGAGTTATGCCGATAGAAAGGTCCGTGATGTGTCTTACATGGTTAGGGAGAAGGTTCTGCTGAAGGTTTCACCAACGAAGGGTGTTAAGAGGTTCGGGAAGAAGGGAAAGTTGAGCCCTCGGTTCATTGGGCCTTTTGAGGTACTTTAAAGGATTGGGGAGGTGGCTTACAAGCTTGCCTTGCCACTTAGCTTGTCGAGTGTGCATCCAATATTTCATGTTTCTATGCTCCGGAAGTATACTGATAACCCGTCTCATGTTTTGGATTTTATCATGGTTCAATTGGATGGTGATTTGACTTATGATGTGGAGCCGGTGGCCATTTTGGGGCGGTAGGTTCGAAAGTTGAAGTCAAAGGATATAGATTCAGTGAAAGTGTAGTGGAGAGTTCAGCCCATGGAGGAGGCTACTTGGGAGACCGAGCGGGAGATGCGGAGCATATATCCACACCTATTTGAGGCTCCGGGTATGTTTCTAGACCCGTTCGAGGACGAATGTTTGTTTAAGAGGGGGATGTAATGACCCGACCGGTCGTTTCGAGAGTTGTATTCTCTTTCCCCCATTTTATACTTCTTTTGTATTCTACATCTATATTATGACATATCTGGTTAGTAGTTTCGGGTTCGGAGTGATTCCAGAATGAATTGAGACAGTTAGTCTCTTATTTGAAAGCTTAAGTTGGAAAACTTGACCGGATATTGACTTATGTGTAAACGACCTCAGATTTGAATTTTGATGGTTCCGTAGTTTTGTTAGGTATTTCTTTACTTAGGATCATATCCAGATTATATTTTGAGGTCCGTAGTAGAATTAGGCATGAATTGGCAAAAGTTGGAATTTTAGAAAGTTTGATCGGGAGTAGACTTTTTGATATTGAGGTCAGATTGGATTTCTAGAAGTTGGAGTAGGTACATGGTGTCATTTATGACTTGTGTGAAACATTTAAGGTCAATCAGACGTGATTTGATAGGTTTTGACATCGTTTGTAGAATTTGGAAATTCAAAGCTCATTAGGCTTGAATCCATGTGTTATTCGTGTTTTTGATGTTGTTTAAGGTGATTTAAGGGTTCGACTAAGTTTATATGATGTCTTGGGACTTGATGGTATGTTTGGTTAAGGTCCCGGGGGCCTCGGGTGAGTTTCGGTTGTTAACGGATCATTTTTGGACTTTGGTTGGTGGCTGATAGCAGTTGGTATTTTTCATTTGGTTTCCTCTTTGCATTTGTGAGGGAGGTCACGCGTTCACGAAGTGTTTTGGGAGGCTGAGGAAGTTTTTTCTTTATATTCGTGAAGACAATCCCGCATTCGAAAAAGGGTAGTCAGTGGAGGTATTGGGAACATGAGAAGTGTAGCGCGTTCGGAAAGGGATGTCAAGGCAGTTGGGAACCCCAGGTCCTTGGTCTACGCATTCGCGAGGCATGGGTCGCATTCGAGAAGGCCAGAGCTGGTAAAGCTTCACATTCGCGAAGCGTTGGTCGCGTTCGCGAAGAGTTAAGTTGAGAGGCAGTCAGAAGTGGTCTACACGAACGCGAGAGGATGGTCGCATTCAGGAAGAAGCAAATCCGGGCAATAGTATTTAATTTAAAAAATGAGAGTTTGAACCCATTCTTCATATTTTGAGCAAGAGATCGCGGATATAGGCGATTCTTGAAGGGAATTTCGTGGAGTTGATTGGGGTAAGTGATTATTACCTGGTTTGGGCTATATCCCATGATTATGTCTTTAATTTCAACATCTAATTTGTGATTTGGGGTGGAAAATTTGGGAAAAAGAGAAAGTGTTCTTGTGTTAGATTTTTGAGGTTTTGAATGATATTTTTATCGGATTTGAGTAAATTTGGTATGGTTAGACTCATGAGTGAATGTGCTTTCAGGTTTTGTTTCTTTTTTTGGATTTCGAGTCGTGGGCCCGGGGGTCGGTTTTGGGCCGATTTGGATTTTTGGCTATTATTTAGTATTTTTTTTGAATTGATCCCTTTAGCATATATTTATTGTATTGTACTACTTGTGGCTAGATTCAGGACATTCAGAGGCAAACTCGCGAGGCAAAGGCATTTTGGAGTAGCATTTTGCTCAGATTGAGGTAAGTAACAATTATAAATCTGGTCGTGAGGGTATGAAACATCAGACTTTGTGTCATGTGATTATTTTGGAGGTGAAGCACATGCTAGGTGACGGGAGTGTAGGAGTGCACCAGGGGAATTGTGACGGTCCGTTCCGTGAAACTGTAAAGTTGAATAACTTGTTAATAGCTATATGCTCTTTGTATGTTATAGAAATTTGACTGAAAATCATATTAGAAACCATTTTTAGGCTATGTGTTGGTACTATTGGGATCCACAAATGCTGCGTTACATGTTGAACTGCCTACTAAATGATGTTTGTACTCAGTCTTAATTTTTAATCGCATATCGTATCTCAGTCTTTTATGGGATTATACTGGGCCGTTGTTGTTGTTGTATATCGTATCCCAGTCTCTGTTATATATTACTGATACATCATGTTAATTTTGTTTGGGTTGAATTTCCTGATTTCTGAGAGCCCAAGAGACTAGTGAGGTTGATAACTGAGTGAGGCCGAGGGCCTGATGGTGAGATATTGATACCATACCACGTGAGTTGTCCATGCGGATCCAGACATTTATACTCTAGCACGTGAGTTGTTCGTGCGGATCTTGATATGATACTACAGCACGTGAGTTGTCCGTATGGATTATAGCGCTTGGGCTGTAGGAGCCCCTCCGGAGTCTGTACACCCCCAGTGAGCATTGATACCTATTGAGTGTGAGTGCTGAAGGCTGGGAGCCGAGTGATTGAGTTGTTGAGAAGAGTTGAGTGATTGTTGCCTGAGAGGTTGTACCTGCTTTCATTTGTTGTTGCACTTAGTTGCTATCTATAATTGTTTTAAAATTTTTGGAAGATTTTATATCTGGTTTTACTTTAACGTAAAAACTGTATAAAACTGATTTGACTTAAATTGCCGAATTTGAAAGCATGTCTACTTTTTGATGAGATACTGAAAATGAACTATGCATAGTTCATCATTATCTTTTAGTTCCTTATTTATTATTGTTACTTACTGAGTTGGTTGTTCTCACGCTACCCCCTACACTTCATGTGCAGATACAGGTATTTTTGGACACATTGGATGTTGATCTTGTGCTCAGTTGATTGTCGGAGATTTATGAGGTAGCTGCCCGGTGTTCGCAGTTCTTATTTCTCCCTCCTTGATTTTTCCTCTATATATATTTGATACAGACTCTTGTAGACACTATTTCTTAGACTGGTTGTTTAGATCACTCATGACTTAGTGACACCCCAATGTTGAGGCTATTTTTCGCACTTATATTTGGGTTTACCGCATTTTTATGAAAAAATCTGGTTATTTTAAATATCTTATTTCATTTATGTTAAATGTTGAAAGTGTTTTGGAAATGTTGGTTCGCCTAGTACCACGATAGGATCCGTCACAATGGGTTAGATTTTGTGTCGTAACATGCCGACAACAAGGCCCCAGCTATACCTCAAAACACAAAGTACAACATTAAGTGACATCAGGCCCGCAATAGAGTAGGGATCACCAAAACATGTTGAATAGGGAGTAATTGCTAACGACGATCAAAGTTGTCCGCTGATGAACCACCTACTTCCATTGAAGATGCAATGCCCCCGGTAAAAAGGTACGTTTGTACATATGGAATAGTACTAGTATGTAAAGCTAAATGTCCTATTTCAAAATCGAATGCCAATATAAGAAAGGGAAAACCATGGTAACGACAAGCAACAATCAATGATATCCAAAGGCCCAGTTAAATCATAACAATTTTCAAAATACGAAAATAATATAATTTTTGGTTGGGAGATCATTAGCACTGATATACTATCGAGTTTTTGGCATGGAATTCGATCACGCCCGATCGTCTAGGCCATCTCCCTACGAATAATGTGGTTTGACATGTGATGTGAAAAAGGTGTTACCAAGAGTAGGAACCACCATGTGTGCAACATGGCGTCCGATCTCCACCCGATCTGCTAGGCAGTCTTCCGACATATGCCGTGTGGGTTGACTTTCCAATTCACAGCTAATATCAGTCTCATCCCAATTAAGGGGAATAATCTCATCACATCAATCTCATTCCAAATAAAGGAAATAATCACAATTTACTCCTATACCGGTACGTGTAGTTTCAGGTGTGAGTTGTTACAACCCACCCTTCCTTAGTTCGCTAATGATATTCCCAACAACATTTTGTTTTCCACAAAAAGGAAACAGAAGTACAAATACATTCACCTCATAACCTTTCACACCATGTATAGATTCATTGGTACTTTCAACCTATTTCAATATCATTATTTCATTGGCTCTCTTGGCATACATATGATTCTTCTCTCATGGCACAATCGCCGTATTTCATATTCCACACTTTCATTTCATCACTTTCAAGGATCTTTATAGATTATGAACAATATGAGTATTAGAAATCAAGGTCTTAAGTGTGTATTGAGCAATAAGAGTTTTAGAGGCATGGAGTATTCTTTCCAAGTTAAGCATAATGGACTTTCATGCGAAACATGAGTCAAAGTCATAACATTTTAATACACATATGATAATTTGAACATGTTCCCGAAGGATAACATAATATGATAAGAGCATCCGAAATATATTTTGAACACACACACACACACACACACACACATCTTTCGACACAAGGTTCATTCGGAATAGTCGAATTTATTAGGAACAACTCGGAGCATGGGAATTAGGAACTTGAGCCAACCATAAACTTGCGGGAACATCATGGAATTTAATTCTAAGAGAGTAGTTTAGCTAACATACTTGAAATTTGCCCCTTAATAATACTACGACGTTCCACCACACTAAATAGCTTAAATCTACAACAATGCAATGCAATTGCACCAATATTTGCAAGATTTATATATTTTAAGTAATTTAGACTTTTTTATCAAACATCTAATGTGCATATCTTTCTACAACCTCATTCAATGGAATTTCTTCACCTAACAACCACCTTCCACACCAATTATTCACTTCATAGTCGCCTCTAGGCCATCCACAACTCATATTAGCACATGTATGGCCAACAATTCACTCCCAAACCATTAATCTCATCAATTAAATTATTTTACAATCTCTAGAACACCAACACAACCTAGGTTAGGCACTTGTGGCTTCCTATCACCATCCCATAAGTCTCAACACATATTTTATACATAAATAATCACCATGAATTAGTTAGAGATGGTAGACATACCGCTTGTAGTGACACTCGTCACCTCATCTGTGCGTAGCTCCTTTAACATGTAGCATGTAATAAGTATAACACCTATGGGGCAATTTCCCCCTCACAAGGTTAGATAGAACACTTACCTCGTTCCGAAGTTCCATAACCGGCTCCAATGACTCTCTAACACCCCAAATTAATGCCCATCGATCCGAAACTAGTCAAACAACGTGAAAACCAATAACAAAAATACTCCAATACTCATAATTAAACAATTCATAACAATTTCCAACTCTGCTTGAAAAGTCAACAAAGTCAACCCTCGGGCCCACGCTCCCAGATTCCAATTTTTTTTGAAGATAAACATTACATATAACACCATGAACTCAAATATATAATTTATTCCTAATTCCATGTCTAATTTCGTGGTCAAAATTCAAAAATACCATTTTAAAGTTTTTTTTCCCAAAAATTTCACAATTTCTATCAAATTCCATGATAAAATCCATATATAACCCATGTATTTAACTCGAAACAAGTATGAATAACTTACCTTATGATATGTGGCGAAAATGATCTTCAAGAATCTCCCCACATGAGCTCCAAGAACTTAAAAGTGAATAAATGAGCTCAAAATCCCGAAATTAGATGTTTAATACACCTGTCAGGCCTCCTTCTTTGCGATAGCATTCATTAGCCATGCAATTGCGGTCAACAAAAGTTGCCGACATTGTTTCCTTCATCGCGATCGTGGATACAATTTTATTTCTGGATCATCTCCAAATTTCTTATAGATTGGAAGATATAATCTCCTGAAGTCAGACTATTGACAACAGAAAATCCTTCTACGCGATCGTGACCTTCCCTCTGCGATCGCGATTCACAAAGGCCTGGAATGCACTTTGCTCTCCGCGATCGCAACCAAGACCTCCGTGATCACTAAGAGCACCCTTAGCATTAGATAAAAACTGTTCAAAATGGTCTAGAAGTGGTCTGAAACCACCCCAAAACTCACCCGAGGTCCGAAGAACCCCGTCCAATCATTCAAAAAAGTTTATATATCCTATGTAAACTTGTTAAAAGGTTCAGAACATAAATTACAACATCGAAAACAAGAATTAAAGATCAAACTCAATTTCTTAAACTCTCTTAAGTTTCAAACCTTCATCCTTCGTTGAACGTGTCCGATTCAGACTTAAACATTTCGAAATGACACAAACTTTTGCGTACAAGTTACAAATCACAATACGAACCTATTCCAAGGCTCAGAATCCCAAACAAACATCAGTAACACCAAAGTCAACTTCAACTCGAACTTAGGAAATTCTAAAACCTTCAAAATGCCTCATTTCCATAATAAGAGTCGAAAGGCTCCCAGACCAACCAATACTTAACTCAAACATACGCCCAAGTACAAAATCATCATATAAACCTATTGGAACCTTCAAATCCCGATTCCTAGATCGTTTACCCAAAAGTCAGACCTTGGTCAAATCTTTTAACTTAAAGCTTACAGATTGAGAATTTTCCTTCCAAATCAACTCTAAACTTCCCGACAATCGAAACCGACCATACGACAATTCATAATACATGAAGTGAAGCTATTCAAGGCCTTAAACCGCCGAACGATGCATTATAACTCAAAATGACCGGTCAGGTTATCAGATTCTCCCCCCCACTTAAACATACGTTTGTTCTCGAACATGCCAATAATCGTTCTAGAGTTGCCCAAAGGCATTGTTTAACACATCATGCACCTACCCATGCCATCAAAACCCCCGTGGGCTTATTAGCTCTAGCTAGACTGAAGATCCTTCCTGGTACCTTAGCCCACTAGCCTTTGAACCAAATTCCAACACCCAGAATTCTCTAGGAGACCTGATTCTAGCATACGAACACTGTATCAATCTCAGCCCGATGTACCAAATATGATCATGCACCCATACTGAAACCACACAAGGAACCACATAATTCGTATGCCCATAATAAGATCCTCCAACCGTAGAAGCTGCAAACCCATTAACATGATGCCCGTAGTATACCTCATAACACATATAAGTCCTGTTCCAGCCCTCACAATACTACAACGATGAAAGAGATGTGTAGAATCTCATAATCCATGGAATTTCTTTGCTCAACGAGAGCCCTTGCCTCCTTCTGAACTGAATAGTGACATTTTCCCTTTAATATACCTTATATAAATCTGTTTGCACTAACTCTAAGTCCAACCACCTCCTCTTAACAAGTACAAGCTACTCGACCAACAAGCCATATCAAAAACCACCCACAATCTCCTACAACGACATCAATGCGCCAATAAACTACAACTCGAATATGACATAAGGAAGAATGAACTCTAGCAAAGAAATACCTAGCCCGCATAACAAATAAAATGACCAAACAGATTCTATGAGCCTATATCAGAGATGAGAAATGAGGTACACAAAACAGGTATAAGGAGCTATACTCAACATCTCACTAATGCGGCGTGCAACCCAATCCATATATGATACCCGTGGTGGCGCGTCACTCAATCCACACATAACCATCAGTAGCGAAATACCCATGAAGCCATGATGCTCAAACTCACAAAATGCCCTAATATCGACACGAGCACGCCAAGTGCATAAATACAACCTCGGGGAGAGAGATAGGGCCATGCGCGTCAAAACCCGAGCTCGACTAAGGTGCAATAAATGACAAGCTAACAGCACCACAACACACGTGTGAATAATCAAGTCATCTCACAATCCATGTGGCATAAATGAGTAGCACTTGAAATAGACGACACCGGGAATACCATCCACTATGCCCGAAGACCCGTCCAAAAGAGATGCTATATCGAATAAGCATATCTAATATAGTATAAAATATACATTCACATTAGGCCTACCAACGGACCTCATGCTAATTCCAATCATCTCCAAATAGGTCTATAACATCCCAAAGATCCACAATGACCATATCTATGACAAATACGTTCAACCGCCAAATTAGGAATAAACTTCCATAGTCCGCAACCAGAGAAATAGAGCACCTATCAGACATGAACTCTCCCATCAATGATAATACTAGAATCTCCATACCTGATTTCAATCTCTACCACATAAATGGCTGACATGTCACCCTTATACAATCATCCCATGGGAGTCACCCCACAACCTCCCGTACCAGGTAGCAAGGTCTGCACATCCATACCACAACCCCTGTAATGCAAATCAAGAATCCGCAAATCAATACACTATGCCTCTTACATAGAATATTATTCTCAGGCGATACTAAGATAACGCCAGCATACTCTGATCATCTGAAATCTCCCCCAGATCTTCCGAGCTCGTGACATTCTTATCAAAACTGAACCACAATCCTGATCCTCAACTTCCAATCTCCATACCGCTCACTGCACATACCATGCTATTACTCGAAAGTACAAGAATTTCATCATAATATCCTGAATCATCAGTAGAGTAAACACTTCATCGACTCAAAATCTTTCACTTAACTCATCTTAGAAGAAGAATCGCCACCCATAACTAACTTCCCATAATCGCAGAAAATGCAACCTCAAGTCGCGGTCTAAACTGTCATAACTCTTTCGGTATCCATTCACATATAACCAAGCCATCAGAATCAAATACCTCCAAATCAATCAAACCATGATGACTGTCAAGCCCACACGTACATCCACGAACCACTGGTATAGCCTTACCACACCAAAGAAACTGATCATTACCACAAACTTGCTAATTCAAACCATTACTAACTAACTCTACTTCTCCCAATTTACTCTTGACTTGCCTTAGAACTAATAGCTCTATTCAAACACATAATGGACCCCAAACTACACTCATCCCGAGTGACCCAAATCACAAGACCACATTGTCTCAATACCCATTAGCCATCTCATACCATCCTCATGCACTTAATAGTATCTCCCATTGATACACTCGTTTGGAAACCCTCCTGTGAATCCGAAGCTGTTTCTCCCATGTCTCTAACACTGCACTGTAGACCCGATGATAGCATAGAAATTTCCCAAGTATTCTTCACATTATGTTGCAAAACCCAGTCCTCAGCCACATAACGAACCCAAAATCCTTAAATATCGCATTTTTAATTCTTGAACCCACTAGAACCATTATTGAGAGTCACCCATTCTGACCTGGTCCCGAACATATAACCAAACTCTAGTGCTCTGCTAGCACATGAACACTTTCAAAGAAGAAACCGAATGAATTATTTTCCTTGCGCATCACATCCACAAGAAGCATAAATTCTGAATGATCCCCAACATCTACACATGAATCGAAAGGTGAAATGTAGCACATATATGTCAAATTCCTTGCCCAAACTACCCTTCATGTTTTTTTCTTTTCTTGGTCATACATAATCCACCAATACATCGATGACCAGTAACTGCACAGGCATACAACCACGTGACCCAATCATAGACGGTGGACTCCCTCACTTAGACTCACGCTACAATCACATATATCTAGACCCTACACCGACTTCTTCTTCCCACTTACCATGATTCCACACTGTTACTCGGCCAATTTCTTGCAAGCTATTGTTGCACCAATCATAACACATCCCTCATTATCAGCCACCATCACACTCTCAACCTATTAGGGGTCACCATCTTCTTCATGCGGCCCAAGATCGCACCGTAATACATGCATCCCATGTTGGGCAGAAAGTAGAAATCTTTGTAGAACCCTCCTCAAAATCGCGCAACCGCTAACCAGCTCGTAGGAGATAGCCCACCTGCGTAACCTCATATCGACCTCCTTTAACATCATTGCTATAGTTACCTCTATCATGAAATCAATTAATCTCCATGGGTCCACGCAGATTCGCCAGCCGTAAGAATCCCTTCATTCATTAACATGACCCGAAGATCCAACAATTTGTTTGAAACTTGAAGCCATATTGCATCCAAAACAATAATCGAATACTCACATTTTCCTATATTCCAATCATTCCCTTCTCGTCACATTCAAAATTCCTAAGCTCAAAAACTACCTTAAGGATCATCTCCCTCGAACCATCAATACTGGAAATGCTAATTAGATGCTGAAGTCACAACACACAACCATCTCTGATAACTTCCTCATAGGTTCCATCTCACAACACCATGCCTAGAGGCAAACCAATAAAGGCCAACATGCCATTGAGCCTCAATGCAATCAATCAAGGAAGGCGATACCACAATATTAACAAGAATTCCACCAAATTCGAAAATATCAAATCTCAACTGTAGGCAACTCCAACACTAAGCTGAAATGACAGAACACTCCTCTATAAGGCGACGATAATAAATCGCCTACATTCACAAGGAAAAGCACCATGCACCGCATCTGTAGCATCTTTACAACTCGTTGGTGCTCAACTGATAACAAATGCTTGACGTCACATACAAATGAGTAGGAAGGAACTGAAGGCATAAGCTTCAATAAAATCAAATTGCACGATGAGGAATCAAGGAAGGGAAGTTCTCCTAATAACCATGTATCCTCTCGAAGATACGTACATACGTCTCCGTACCGATCCGCAAGACTCTACTAGACTTTCTCATGACTTGTGAGACCTAAGTGAACCTAGTGCTCTAATACCAACTTGTCATGACCTAAATCTCAATCTAGGTCATGATGGCGCCCAACATCGCTTTTAGGCAAGCCAACAGTGAACTACCAACTTAATTATTCATTTTATTATTTTTGAAATCGTGAATCTTATTAGATAGATAGATCAATGCATTAAAAAATTGTAGATACATATAATTTAATTACAATATTAAGTAATAGTGTGTCAATGTAAAGCAAACCATAAACAATTCTAGAACACCCCAAAACCCGGTGTCACAAGTGTAAACACGTGATTTTTGACCCTCCCCAAGAATTTTCACAAGTTTGGCGTAAAATATTTAATTTAGGCCTAAT
>MU774715.1:0-10678 GCA_026770625.1 Nicotiana glauca
TTGGGTTTTGAGGGGGCATTCGACCTCTGATTTCTGAGATTTTTATATGGTTAGACTCGTGAGAGTACGAGGTTTTTGAAAATGTGAAAATTATTTGTTTCCGAGACGTTTGCCTGAGGGGCATTTTGGTTATTTTACTATTTTCGCACCTTAGCTTTAATTTCAATAGTGGAATCAGTTGTTTGCAATATTATTTACGATTTGTAGTTGAATTAAATAGATTTGGGCCATTTGGAGTCGGATACTCGTGGCAAGGGCATCGTTCCCTTGTTGATTTCGCACCGGTTCGAGGTAAGTGGCTTGCCTAACCTTGTGTGGGGGACTTCGTCCCTTAGGATGTGATAATTGGTAATTGAATGCCTTGTACGTCAGGTGACGAGCGCGTACTTGAGGAAATTGTTGAAACCCGGATTTTTACTTAAATACTTGATTTGGATTCTCTCTCATATTTGCCTTACTTTACTTGCTTTTATTGCTTGTGCTAGCGTAGAAGAGCATGTTTAATTGATCCAAGCTGCCTATTTNTATGGATGCGGGATTTCGGGAGTTCCCCTTATTTGTTTACTTTGGGACTACGGGTTTGATTCCCGGGAGATCCCCCAGCACTTTTATTTTGGGACTACGGGACGGTATCCCGGGAGATCCCCCTGCACTTTTATTTTGGGACTACGGGACGGTATCCCGGGAGATCCCCCTGCACACTGATGATTGGATTACGGGACAGTATCCCGAGAGATTCTTTGATATTGATATAAGATTTGGACTACGGGATGGTATCCCGGGAAGTTCCATTGGATAGTTGAGAAAAGGGCTACAGGACGGTATCCTGGAAGACCTTCGTCGGTATTCTTGTAATTTTACTGTATTTACTCTGTGTTTCTGTCTTGTCTTACAATACTATATTTCATCGATCTATCTTATCACACCGCTGTGTTCATTAGTTTTCATCAGACTTCGATACTGTTAATATCTTGCTATTTTATTGTTTATGTCTCAGTAGGGCCCTGACCTTTCCTCGTCACTAGCCAATCGAGGTTAGGCTTGGCACTTACTGAGTACCGTTGTGGTGTACTCACGCCTCTTCTGCGCATGTTTTTCATGTGCAGATCCAGGTATCTCTACGCAGGCGCATTATCAGTAGCTGCAGAGAGCATTTTGGAGACTTGAGGTATATCTGCTGCGTCCGCAGACCGGAGAGTCTCCCTCTCACTCTACCCTTTAGTTAGCTATATGTTATTCTGTTCTTCCTTGTTATAGACTTTCTGGATGATTAGAGCAGTGTTATATATTATTCTTAGCATGTGTTGCCCGTGGGTTTCCGGGTCTTTGGGATGGTTCTAGAATTTAAAGTATTAAAATTCTATGTGCCAGGCGGAAACTGTATACATTACTCATGTTATTTAGCTTTTGAATATAAATTTCGCAAATGTTGTTACTTCCGCAATGTGTTAGGATTACCTGATCGTGAAGACTAGGTGTCATCATGACGTGTTCACAATTGGTGAACTAGGGTCGTGAAACGACGGGAAGGAACGGAGGAGGTTAGCTGTTCGTCGCCATGGAAGAGGTCATTTGGTGAATATCGTTTGGGAAGTGGCTAGAGGCGTGACTGGCTGAAGAATGGTCGACTGGTTGACGTTGGTTCAGTGGTCGGAAATGGTGGAGTCGACCAGTTCGTGGTCGTGTGGTCGGCGGAAATAGACTGCTGGCCGTGACTGGCCAGCGATGAAGGAGCAGAACTGGCGGAGGTTGAGCTGGTTGGGGACGGCAGGGGTGGTTGATGCTGGTTCATGTGAGGGAGACGGGTGGTTTTGCTGTTAGGTTTAGGGTTTTGTGTTTTGGTTTGTTGGAGAAGATGAAAGAATAGTAATCTCATCCCTTCTGTGTATTGTCCCCCCTTCAAAATCTGATGCCCTCTCTAAATGTAGTGTGTGTAGTGTTTAAAAATGTGAAGACCAAAGTTAGGGGGCTCACGTAGGCTGGGTACCCAAGAGTGATGGGTCTTTTCTCGTGCTATGTACGTGTCCCCCACGTGTGGTGGGCTCGGATTATTACGGGCTAGGTCCGAAAATTAGGCCTAAAAACGGGTAGTTTGAACCCAAATATTAATCTTTGCCCAGAACCGAAAATAAGAACACGATGTTATTTAATTAATCATACGTAAGCAAAATAACTATTAAAATGAGACTAACAATTAAAACAAAACTACGTTTTTTTTATAATATTTGTTTTATATAAAGATAAAAATATAAAGTACTATTTTTGTATTTTTTTAAAAGATTAAAATGGCTACAAAATATTAATAAAATTATTTTTTGTAATTTTCGAAATTATATAAATATTAAAAATAAGGTACTATTTTTTTTGTATTTTTCAAGTTTATGAGAAATACATAAACTAAAATTTATATATCTTTTTTTTTGTAATTTTTCATTTTAAAGTGAAAATAAAGTAAAAGAGCCAAAATTAGCTGAAATAGCTATATTAGGCATAAACTAAATATTTTACGCAAAACATGTAAAAATTCTTGGGGAGGGTCAAAAATCACACGTCTACAACGTCTACTGTCGAAGTGATTTTCAATTGTAACAGCACTCCATCAATTACTACTCTCAGGTTAGCACTTCATTACCTGTTAAAGGCGATCCATTGTTTTGAGTGGCCTGGAAAATTCATATTCGTGCAAATCCACAATTTAGCTGAAGTGATTAACTGCAAATATAGATGTAAAATTTAATAAATTAAAGTACTTCCCTATGATTAAAAAACAATTAAGTTATAACAGGATATATCAAAGTAAATTAAATTTATAAGAATGTTTACCTCATCCAATTTTTTGTTTGTCCGTAGTATGACCAACTATATACTGAGTATGTACATTGACGGACTACTCATTCATAGTTATTAAAAACTTCTATTCTCTAAATTTCGGAAAACTTCCTTATACACTACATTTGTAGCTTCATTTGTTATTTTCCCATCTCCATCATAACATATGATCTTCAACCCTTCAACCATCCATAGAACATCCAATATTTCCATCACCTATTTGCAAAATCCAATCAGAAAACTGTTTTAAATCATCCAAATCAGCACTAGATTTATTTTGTTGCAATCTCATTGATCACGCCCAACTATGCCTTATAAAAAGGACAATGCGGACGTTGCAAATATAACCCGAGTATTACGCCCATGGTCGAATCCACAGAGAGTTAACCTATCAATTACTATTTTCAGACCCACTAACTCTTCAGAACCAGCTTTCCAAATATTTGAATCATAGTTGATGGTTTCTTTAGTAACTAAGATTGCAAGTAAATTAAACATTTGTAAATTAAAATGCTAAGGTTGTAAACAATGATGAGAAAAAAAGCTAATGTAAAGATTTCCTCTATTGATGGAATCCCTTCTGTTTATGCTTCATACAAATTTACCAATACATCTCTATCAATCATGAACACTCTTCTTACCGTAAATCTCTCCCGAGTAATCACATTAATATACTATTGCACTCTCCCGAGATACACTAGCTAGCTTTAATTAACACAGTTCACTTAAGATTGCACCCAAGGCTTCGTTATCCCTAATCCTGCCTTTAAACCCACAATTATAGATTCCTCTTATATTTAGGAGTGGTTTTGTTCAACAATAACCTAAATATGCACTTTTTTCCAAGTTATGCATACTAAATAGGCACAGCTAATTGAGGATCCTGTCAATTAACTACAACCGACACAAAGTTGAACAAATAGAGATTGAAACTAGCAATTTGTATTCACATAAACAAGAAGTTCATCCCCCAATAGGTTCCATCAAAACCTTAGACAAGGGATTTAGCTACTCATGGCTATGGGTAAATAAACTAAGATACGATTCATCATAAACTAGCAATAAAAATCAAAGAAAAGAAGAAAGATGTTTTGGGTGATCTCTCACAATTGTCTTTCTTGCCAAAATAATCTCAAAAATAATACATGCCTCTCTTGGGCGAAGTCTAATGTTTAATATAGGGTTTAGGTCTAAAAATCCCGTCTTTTACACTTCAGTCCTCGAACTTTAGTGCGTCTGTCGCGGTTCTGCCGCGGTAGAACCGTGGCCAAAGTCCCTATCTGAATCTCGAAACTTCTGCAGCTGCCTTCCACCGCGGTTCTGCCGTGGTCGCGGTAGAACCGCGGCTAAACTGCTTCTCTGAATTTCAGGGCTGTTATGCGAGGTTCCATTGGGAATTTACACAGTTGGCCTCGTTTTCTCCATTTTTGACTCCAAAATTGCTCCCTAGCCTTCCTTGGACATATATCACCTGCAAATCATGAAAAGCACTAATAAGAGCATTTTTTTTATCACTTTTATCATCAAACTACACAAAAAGGTGATTATTTAAGGCGTGATTATAGTCAAATTCACCTATTATCAACACCCCACACTTAAACCTTTGCTCGTCCTCGAGCAAGCTAAACCACACTTCTAGGCCTAACTGTTCAATGCATTACCCCAATTTATGTCACACCCGTTATTATAAAGGATCGACCTACGCAGTGCAACAATCATACCTCAAATGCAGACTCTCATGCCATGACACACTTGTGCTCACTCTAATTACTCTAACAGAAGTGAAGAATCCCTTTTTCTTCCTGAGTCACATGCCCTTACATCAAAATTATGAGAGAAGTTCCACACACATAAAATTCAAACAACTAGGAACCAAATATAGGAAGAATTCACTCACTCTCCGCAAAGAGCATTCACATTCCACACAGACACACCATAAGCTTGCCCCTAGTGTAATACTCTACTAATCGAGCTCATTCAATCTTGGATCAATTAGGTCTTTATTTGGTTGTAATGTAGGCTAAGGGACGGGTAGGATACATTTAGATATAAGAGTGACTACACCTCCCTAAGCACTTTAATACATATACTTTAACATTCAAATCTCATACTTATGTCAAACCAAAATTCCACCTTCACATCAATGTAAATTATCCCATTCTTCTTTAAGCACACTTACGTCCAGAGCCACCACTTTTTAAGGAATTTTTTTTTTCAATTCAAGTAGCTCTTCCTTTTTTTTTAAAACAGTGCACATTTCTCCTTATTCAATTAGTTCCACTCAAAAGCCAAACCAACCACCCCACACTTTAACTTTTACAAAGTTCATAATAATTCAAGTGCTCATGAGAGGTAAAAAGGTTCGAATAGATGGTTAATTCAAATAAATGGGTAGGGCTTGTAATGTGGTTGCCAAAGAAACAGGATTACAGGCTCAAAGGGGTTAATACATAATAATTAGGTGGGTAAAATATGTATATATGGCTCAACAAGAAATGCCTATATCACTTCCAAGACTGAACAAAGCTACTATTTCGCTTTGCAAACACACGGGGCAAGTTCTAGGCATCAAATGCAAGCACAGAATGCAAGTAATAACTCTCACACACTTAGCATGTAACTCATTTTGAATCAGTTCATCAACACACCCATATAAGTGTTCAAGCAAGACAAGATGTGCAAACTTAAGGCATAGATTTACGAGTCCACAAACAAGCCTAAATGTCACACTCTCAAGTTCTTTTTAGTTATTTGCAGGTGTGCACATCAAGGGTTACATTCTAGCCTTCACCCTAGTCCTAAAACTACAAAAGAAAAATCTACCTAACTCGGTTCAAGAAAAACACTTGGAAAAGAACCGTGGTCAAAAGAAAAACCAAGGGGGAGGTACTACACTTCCTAAAAACAAGCAAATAAAATAAAAAGAAAATATACATGGACTACTTCCCTCAAGAGTACTGTCCAAATAGTCCGTCATCAGGAAGAGTCCTCTAACTTTGTTTTTGGTTTTCTTTTTTTTAAATTCCGACTTTGACCCTCAGGAGACCCGTCGATAAGTGTCCGTTGTTGGGCCCAGTCAGCTAATCCTAATATAATCATAGTCAAATATGTACAACACTAATGTTGCGATACAACAATAGCTATATACCAGAGCAAGTCTCCCACCCCACACTTAGAATCATGGCATGTCCTCATGTCATATCAAGAAAGTAAAGAACAGAAGGGTTAGAAGACTTCCCTGAGACTCAGTCTGAGTCGGAGATAGTGCTGGGGTCTACACTGCAGGCTCTCCCCAATGCACGGAACCAGGCCATAAACCGGTTCTCAGTCCTGGACTGCCTCTGAGACATGGCATCCATCCTCGTATGTATGCCATCCACTGAGGTGCGGAGATCCGCAACCTCTCCCTCCATGGACCGCAACATAGGCCTGCTGGACTGTGATCTGGATATGCCAGTCCCAAAATGGGTGTATCGAGATGGTCCGGCACTGTCAGCGGACCTCTTGGATGGAGCAAGAGTAACCGAATCATCATCCTTGTCATCTATCTCAATTGTGGTCCTTATTCCCCGGCCCACTATGATGCCAGAAGCTTTGAATGATGCTTTGGGTGGCAAATCTCCATCGGCAGGATTGGTGGGGGTGTTTCTCATCAAGCACAGTGTGGTCACCAAAGAAGGGTAATAAAATCCCTTTGTCAGTAGTGGTCCCCGTATGACCATTTCATCACCAATTACCCGGGCCGCATCAAAATCCTTCCTTGTCATAAAACACCAAGTCAACAGTGCCTGATTGAAGTTCACGTCCGTTGAATTGCTTGATGGAAGGAACCTACTGCAGATGACAGTCAATCAACACTTGGCCACATGGGTGAAAGAGTTAGAGTTGATGGTTATTTGGTCACGTATACAAATGGGTCGCCCCCTGTGCAAAGTACATCTGTCTTGACCTCCCATGTCACCCATGGCATGTCATGGTAATAGTCGACGTCACTGGTGAACGGAGGCAGCCGCAACACCTGGCAAATTGTTGGAACTTTGGCACTGACCACCGTACCACGAACAATCACCTCCCTACCCAAGTGCAGTGGGAAGTTGGCATAAAATTCTTGAACCAGTATCTTATTAACTGGGGCAGGGTCGTCAAATAGGAATTCCATTTCCCGCCTCCGTATTTCTTCATACATCTCCTCCTTTTCGGCTCGGAGGGCTACCCGGTCAATCGGGATCTCATAGAGGAAGGTCTTTGTAGCCTTGGCGTTGAAGTCGTCCTCCGCCAGTTTCGATTGGAACCTGGACTCATCATAAATAGGCCACTGGGATGGGCCTCCAGATCGCCTTTGTCTTTTAGGAGCCATATGACCTACAAGGCATCAGCAGAAACATCAAATGTGCCCTAACTAGTGCCAATAGGATGGTTACTCAGACTTTACCACCCGATGGAACCAAACACTTTCCCCCATTTATTTCATTCCTACAAAGTGCCCACGCCCCCACTACGACTGTATTCAATGATAACAACCTCCACAATAGCCCCAAAATTTTCTTACTGCTTCCGGCATAATATACCCCACACTTACTCCTTCGAGTGATACACGTGATTTACAACACCACCAACTACCACTTACAACACTAACACCCGTCAATTACAACAACATCAACCATCAATTACAACACTCCCAAACCTAGGTTAGGCATAAAATGCCTCAAATTTATACAACATAAACTAAATTTCTAGCCAAAACATGGCCCAACACCATACTTCATCACAAAAATATAGTCTAAACATCCAAGTCACCAAAACAACTCCACAATTATATAATAATGGAGACCCAAACACTTTGGCACCACACAACCCCATAAACATCAAATACAACAATAGAAAACATAAAAGAAAGCAAAAAATTTTAAACTTTACACTAATCCTAACTAGGATTTACTAAAACTAACAAATAATTAAATTACACTACTAAAAGAAGAAGAAGAAATAGAAGGGGGGGGGAGAGAAGAACTTACTTTAGTTGAAGAAGTGAAGTATTTGAGTTGTGTTAATAGAGGTTTGAGAGGAAGAGGGAGGAAGATGAAGGTTGGTGAAGAAGGAGGTTGATGAAGAGAGAAGGGAGAGAGTTTTTTTTTTTGATGATTTTTGTAGAGAGAGAAGGAGAGAATAGGAGAAGGGAAGGGGGGGAATCTGATGGAAATATAGGGGGAGAATATTTTTTTATTTATTTTTATAAAAAAAATTTTTAACTTACCTGGCCCTGTCTGGGCCTGCCGCAGTTCTGCCGCGGTCGCGGTAGAACCGCGAGGGATAAGGTTCAGAGAGGCCATATGACTGCAGTTCTGCCACGGTCGTGGTAGAACCGCGGCCAAAGCCTCTCTCTGATTCTAACGCCCAGTTTTTTTTTTTAAATAGACTAATATAATATTACACTTACAACAATTCTGTGGGTTGCCTCCCATACAGCGCCTGATTTAATATCGCGGCACGACTCAGATGAGCGCAATGAAGGTTCGCTCGACCTCTGTGGTTCATTCAAGTGCAACTCAGATATTTCTTTAGGTTCGTTCATACCCACATATAATTTCAACCACTGACCATTGACTCTAAATGTACGAGAGTCATCTTCAGTGGCAACTTCCACAGCTCCTGATGGAAAGACTTCAACCACGCAAAACGGTCCAGACCACCGTGACTTAAGCTTACCCAGGGACAACCTCAGTCTTGAGTTGTAGAGAAATACCATGTCCCCAGGTTTGAAATTTTGCTCAATGATGTTCTGATCATGTAGCCGCTTTATTCTCTCTTTGTACAGCCTTGTGCTCTCAAAAGAGAGATACCGGAACTCCTCTAGCTCATGTAATTCAGTGACTCTTGACGTGCCCGCAGCTTCCAAGTCTAAGTTCAGCTGTTTCAGTGCCCACCATGCCTTATGCTCAAGTTCAACAGGTAGGTGACATGCCTTCCCAAACACCAACTTGTATGGCGACATACGAATTGGTGTCTTGAAAGCTGTCCTGTAAGGCCATAGTGCATCATCTAACTTCCTCGCCCAGTCAGTTCTTGTGGCGTTCACCGTTTTTGTCAATACACTCTTGATCTCTCTATTGGACACCTCAACCTATCCACTAGTCTGCGGGTGGTACGGAGTGGCCACCTTGTGGCGCACATCATATTTAGCCAACAACTTTTCAAAAGCCCTATTGCAGAAGTGAGTACCTCCGTCGCTGATAATTGCGCGCGGTGTCCCAAAGCGGGTGAATATATTCTTCTTTAAAAACCCAACCACCACTTTAGCATCATTGGCGGGCAACGCTGCAGCTTCTACCCACTTGGACACATAGTCTACAGCCACAAGAATATACTTATTGCCATACGAGCCGACGAAGGGACCCATGAAATCTATCCCCCAAACATCAAACACTTCCACCTCTTGAACTGGGTTCATGGGCATCTCGTGACTCCAGGAAATGTTCCCAGTGCATTGACATTCATTACAACCCTTGACCCATAAGTGAGCATCTTTAAACACCATTGGCCAAAAAAATCCAGCCTCTAGAACCTTTGCTGCTGTCCTGATTCCTCCAAAGTGACCGCCATATGCCGAAGCGTGACAAGCCTGCGAGACAGAAGATTGTTCGATCTCGGGGATGCATCTCCAGATCATATTATCAAGGCATATTCTAAATAGGTAGGGCTCATCCCAGTAATACAATTGGCTTTCACGAAAAAATCTCTTCCTCTGGACCGATGACAGGTCGTGAGGAACAATACCACTGGTCAGGTAATTAGCATAGTCTACATACCAAGGCTCTTCCTGATGAGTGGTAGCGAGAAGCTGCTCATCTGGAAAAGTTTCCAAAATTTCCTCAACTTCTACTACATTTTCAACTCCTTCAAGTCGTGATACATGATCAGTGACTTGATTTTCAGTGCCCTTTCGGTCACGAATTTCAAGATCAAACTCTTGCAGTAGCGACACCAATGAATCATGCGTGGCTTAGAGTCCTTCTTTTCTATTAAGTATCTAAGAGCTGCATGGTCAGTGTATACAATTACCTTGGATCCTATCAGGTAGGACCCGAACTTGTCGAAGGCGAATACCACAGCTAGCATCTCCTTTTCCGTCACTGTGTAGTTCAACTGGGCTCCTCTCAGCGTTCTACTAGCATAGTAGATCGGGTGCATCAATTTGTCTTTCCGCTGGCCCAGCACTGCCCCCACCGCGTAGTCACTAGCATCACAGATTAATTCGAACGGTTGCTCCCAGTTGGGGGAAACGATGATGGGTGCTGTGACCAGCCTCTGTTTCAACTCCTCAAAAGCTACCCTGCAATCATCAGAAAATACAAACGGGTGATCTTTCTCTAATAACTTACAAAGAGGGTTGGTGATTTTGGAGTAGTCTTTTATGAACCTCCGGTAGAAACCGGCATGTCCAAGAAAGCTTCTTATGGCTTTGACTGAAGTTGGTGGAGGCAGCTTTGCTATGACATCAGCCTTTGCTCTATCAACCTCTATTCCCTTGCTTAACACCCGGTGCCCTAAGACTATTCCTTCTTGTACCATGAAATGGCACTTTTCCCAATTCAGAACCAAGTTAGTCTCGATGCACCTTTTCAGCATACGCATCAGATTTACTAGGCATTCTTCAAATGAATTCCCCACCACTGAGAAGTCATCCATGAACACCTCCATTATATCTTCTACCATGTCAGTGAATATGGCCATCATGCACCGCTGGAATGTGGCGGGTGCATTGCATAAGCCAAAAGGCATCCTCCTGAAGGCATAAATGCCATATGGGCAAGTGAAGGAGGTCTTTTCTCTGTCCTCAGGGGCAATGGAG
>MDKF010166114.1:0-16577 GCA_026770625.1 Nicotiana glauca
AGATAAAATGTACGTTGGTGCTCGGCAAGTATGGTCGGGTGCTTGTCATGGCCCTCCAGTTTGGGTCGTGACACTAAAGGTTCAATTTATATCTTAAAAGTTCAACTCATATCCTAAAAGGTTCAATTCATATCCTAAAAATTCAACTCATACATAAAAGCTTCAATTTATATCCTACAAGTTCAACTCATATCCTAAAAGGTTTAACTTATATTCTAAAAATTCAAAAAAAGCTAATAACCCTAATACTAAATAGTAAAAAGTTCATATTACCTAATGTAGTTCATATTAGCTAATAGTAAAAAGTTCATATTACCTAATGTAGTTCAAACAAGCAACCCTAATGTAAAAATTTCATATTACCTAATGTAGTTCAAACAAACAAACCTAATACTAAATAGGCAAAAACTCTAACAAATTACATAAAATTATATAGCACTACTAGAAATCTGCCTAAAAGCGACCGCAAAAAGCGACCAGCGTTGGTCGCTTTTTGGCTAAAAAGCGACCAAAAAGCGACCAAACGGACCTGGTAGCTATATTGATGGTCTCTTTTATTTAGGAACCAAAGTTGGTCGCTAATTAGCGACCAACTTTGGTCTCTAAGCTAAATGGACCAAATATTCCGAATATTGACTATAGAGACCAACTTTGGTCGCTTTATTAATTTAATAATATAAATTTGGTGACCAAAGTTGGTCTCTAAATATAAAATACTTTTTATTTATTTATTTATTATTAATCATTAAAAAGAGACCAACTTTGATCTCTAAACCAAATATTATATTTTAAAATCTGGAAACTAGAAACCAAGGCTGGTCGCTTTTTTATTCAATTATTTATTTATTTGATTAAACTAGCGAGCAACTTTGGTCCCTAAATACATGCATTTAATTTATTTTTTAAACTTTAGCGACCAACTTTGGTCGCTATATCACCATAAATTTTATTTTTTTAATGAAATAGTGACCAAGTTTGGTCGCTTTTTATAGAAATCTAGGTAAATAGCGACCAACGTTGGTCGCTATTCTCCAGAAATTTATTTTTTTAACGTGAAAAGCGACCAAATAGAGACCAAAGTTGGTCGCTTTTCTGTGTATTATTTTGGCAGAAACTGCCTGTTTTGGCAGCTACACCACCTGCCAGTCATACCAAAACCCTAACAAGCAACAACAACAACAATTCCAATAAGAATACCAAACAAAAACCCAACAACAACAACAACAACAACACAAAAACAACATTAAAAGCTACATTAAAACCAAGAAACTATAAATTTCAATAGAACTACCAAACTAAGTTAACTCTTATTACAACCCAATGGAAAACAATTTGTATTTGCCTAGTTCAAATTGTCTAAAATTCATTTTGTTTGGTACATCATTATCATCACCCTCTGATGAAGTTTCATCATTATCACGGTATTGAGAAGGGTCTATTTGTCGATGACGGGAAGAATGATCACGAGGAGGACGAGAGGAACGACCACTTGGAGGACGGGACGAATGAGCACGGGGACTGGCAGCCTCTGGCGATGATGGCCGAGACCGGGGAATCGAAAAAGATCCAGCTAGGAGATTTTTGATCTGATCTTGCATGTCCTGGCACTGAGCGACCATGCTAATGTACTGAGCATCTATAAGCTTTTCTCTTTCCTTGGACGCTTCTAGCTCGAATGTGAGCTTTGTCACAGTCTCCTGCATAGCGGAGAGGCTCTCCCCATCAAGTTGCTCGGCTTGCGAGGAAGTCCCTATTCCTTGCATTCCACACCTATAGCGATGGAATGTCTTAGTAGGAAGGCTGTATACCTTCCCCCATTTTGGACCGCCTGCAGCCCGCGTCCATAGTCTTTCAACATCCTCGGCCGAAAGTTGGAACGGCGCACCCGACTCATTAGGTGGCTGGCTGCGTATGAATTCCTCAGCTTAAACTCTGAAGCGATCCTATAAGAAAAAGTAAATTGAATTAGTATTTCAAAATTTATATAAAGCAAGAACAAATTAAATTAGTTAATACATTAATAAACTCCTCCCTTTAAATCTTTTTTCTTATCTTATAAATGTATAATTCATAGTTTAAAGCATGAATTTAGGTACTCTTATTTAGGTATTTCTCCTCTTCTAAGACAATGAATTGTATCTTTTCACAATTGAACTCAATATAAGTAAAAAGCTAATAGGCAAAAAACAACCCTAATACTAAATAGTAAAAAGTTCATATTACCTTTTAGCTAATAGTAAAAAGTTAATATTACGTAATGTAGTTCAAACAAACAACCCTAATACTAAATAGACAAAAACTCTAACAAATTACATAAAATTATATAGAAAAATTTAAAAATTAAAAAGCTAATAGGTAGATTAATAACCTTGGTAGATTAAAAGGAGGCTAAAATCAGTGGGGGCAGCGGAACAGTGGTGGCGACGGTGACAGTGGTGGTGGCGGACAGTGGTGGTGGCGGCATAACAATGGTGGCGGCGGCGGTGACCGTGGTGGCAACGGGTGGGGGGGATTGATTTGTGTAAGGGAAATAGAGAAGGGGAGGAGAAATAGTTGAGAGAGAAGTTGGGAAATTTGTGTGAGAGAAAATAAGCTTTTGGGAGGGGAAACCCGATTTTGAGTTCTGCAATTAAAAAAACGACCAAAGTTGGTCGCTATTTTGGTAGCTATATAAGTATTGACTGGTTTGACCAAAATAGCGACCAACGTTGGTCCCCTTTCTTGACCTATTGACCAAAAAGCTACCAACTTTGGTCGCTATATGTGATGACCCGACCAATTGTCTCATGCGTTTCCGTCCCGTTTTCCCCATTTTATGCTTCCTCATGTTTCAGTATATATGTTTGGTGAATTGGAAGTGATTCGGATAGAGTTTGGTAAGAAATGAGACAATTAGTCTCTTTAAGGAAGAATTAGTTTGGAAAAGTCAACTGGATGTTGACTTATGAGTTAGAGGGCTCGGAATTGAATTATGATGATTCGGTTAGTTTCGAGGGATGATTTAAGGCTTATGAGTGCAATCGGAAGTAATTTTGGAAGTCCGGTGAAGAAGTTAGCCTATTTTGGCGAAGTTAGTATTTTAGCGATTTCCGTTTGATAGGTGAAATTTTGATCCGGGAGTCGGAATGGAATTCTGAGAGTTTCAGTAGCTTCGTTAGGGGATTTTGGAATTTTGTGAAAATTTCAGTTGATTCGGAGGGGTTTAGGTCGGGTTTTTGATTGAATGTGAGTTTTGAAAGTTTTAGTTTAACTTAAGCCTTGATTTGAAGAAACTTGACGATTTTGATGTTAACGATAGTGTTTTTATGGTTCGAGCAAGTTTGAATAAGATAATAGGACATATCTGTGCTTTTGGTTGAAGTCCCGAGGGCCTCGGGGTGATTTCGAATGGCCAACGGGTCATTTTTGGAAGGTTTTGAACTGCTGTTGCTGATATCTAGTGTTGTCCTTCGCGTCTGCGAGGGTCTATCGCGTTCGCGAAGAAGAAAATGGCTTCTAAGACTTTTGGTCTTCACATTCGCGACAGTGATTCGCGTTCGCGAAGAATGACTTCTCATCTGGGACTTTTGTTTTTCGCGTTCGCGATAGTGCTTCGCGTTCGCGAAGAAGGAATTTTCTGTCGTGCAGGTCCTACTTCAAAAGCTCATATCTTTTTATCTACAAGGAATTTGGAGATGATTCAAAAACGGAAGTTGTAGCCCTTAGTGTCTAGTTTCCAGAAATATAAAGAAATCATAATTTGGAAATCTGTAGAAAAGGTTATGGACATTTTACTAGAGGCTGTCCGGGAAGAGTAAATTATGCACTTGAACATTTTTGTTCTTCGAGTTCGCGACAAGGCATCGCGTTCGTGAAGAAGGATTTACCTGGGCAGAATGTTTAAGTTCTAGAAATGGGACTTCATTCCCATTTCCCATTTTTGATGATTTGGAGCTCGGATTGGGCGATTTTTGGACAAATGTTCTTAGAGAAGAACGGGGTAAGTGTTCTTAACTCAATTTTGGTTGTATAACTCGAATCTATTGCAAGTTTTGGTGTTTAATTTGATAATTTTTTTTGAAAAGGGTAGAAAACCCTCTTGGATAGAAATGGTGATTTAAGTGGTCAAATGAACTCCGATTTTTGTGAATTTGGTATGTATAGACCTCTTGGCGAGATAAGGATCGTATTGATGTAAAAAATTTCTGGATTTCGAGACGTTGGCCCGGGGTTCGGGTTTTGCAAATTTTGAGATTCTTGATATTTTTCGATTGTTTTTGAGTGGGTGTTGTTCTCTTAGCATATTGTAATGTATTCGCTCTGATTTTGGTTAGATTCGACGCGCGTGGAGGCCAATTTGAGGGGCAAGGGCGTCGCGAGCGAGGAATTTCACCGGTTCGAGGTGAGTAATACTTGTAAATGATATCCTGAGGGTTTGAAACCCCGGATTTGCACATCATAGTGCTGTATTGAGGTGACTTGCACGCCGGATATGAGCGTGGGTTAGAGCACCATTTGGGATTCTTACTTGTTCCGTCCCGGTTGTTGATTTTACTGCGTACTTGACTGAAACTACTTGTTATCATCATAATTTGGGCTGATTGCCATGTTTAGGCTTCGTGCCAACTATGTGAATCCTTCTGGGATTGAGATTTCTGTTTTAGCATATCTTGCATATCATTTGGCTTCAGTCCAAGGTTTTAAATACTGTTTTTCAACCTCAGCCATATTTCTAAGTTTTGAAAACTCAAACGATACTTTAGATACTATTTCGGGCTGAGAATTACTGTTTTATAAATGCCCAAGGGGTTTATAATGTTTTCTGGACTGCGCATGGATCGGGCTGCGCGCCGCAGCAGTGACTTGAAACAGTGGTAACAATGACACTGTATGATGTGACTTGAAATAGTGGTAACAATGACACTGTATGATATGACTTGAAATAGTGGTAACAATGGCACTGTATGATATAAATTGGTCAGGTAACATTGACTGACCAGTATATTGCGCTTGGGCTGTAGGAGCCTCTCCGGAGTCTGTACACTCCCCTAGTGAGCGCCGTCGACGATAAATCATATGCATGGTTGGCTCGGGCTGCACGCTGCAGCAGTCATGTGCATTGCATTGCATTCACGCATTGGTTCCTGTTTGTACTATGTGGCATGATATTCAGCACTCTCATATCGTTGGCATCCATGCTATATCTTGCACTGTGTACCAGATACCCCGGTGTTATTTGTGAATAGAGTGCTGTGCCCGAGGGGCTGATTTGTGTGCGCACTTGCTCTACTTGTTATCGCATTCATATGCTTAACTGTAAAAAGGAAAAGCAAAGATATTTTCAAAAAGGTTTTTAACTAAGCTAGATAATTCTAATGGGTTTTCCTGGTTTTAATATTTTTCTCACAAGGTTGTACTGTCCTATATAGCATGATGGAGTATTCTTATGTGATTTCTTATTGTTCAGTTATTATTTACTCTTATTACCACTGAGTTGGAAGTACTCACTTTACTCCCTGCACCTCGTATGCAGTTGCAGGTATTGTTCATCCGGTAGCGGGTTATTAGCAGACCGAAGGCCTTACTATGGTAGTTGAGCAAGGTGACCGCCAGCGTTTGCGGCACCTCACTTCATCTTTGAATTCTAGTTTTTATCTTGTATATATAAATTATTGGCCCTATAGTAGTGTTCCTGCTCCTTAGATGCTCATGACTTGTGACACCCCGGTCCGGTTGTGTTGAGTGATAAATATCAATTATTAATGCTAACAAGTCGTATTATTCGTTCATTTATATATATTAATTGTTAAATAATTCATTGTTGTTCTGTTGGCTAGCCTTGTCTTCACAAGAGGCGCCATCACGACCGGGTTTGTGAATTGGGTCGTGACAAGTTGGTATCAGAGCCTAGGTTACTAGGTCTCACGAGTCATGAGCAGGTTTAGTAGAGTCTCGCGGATCGGTACGGAGACGTCTGTATTTATCCTCGAGAGGCTGCAGAACCTTTAGGAAAACTTCACTTTCTTGGAATTCTTATCGTGCGTACTTAATTCAGCTTGAGATATAACTCTTGAATTCCTTACACACGTTTGTATGCGCACGTGAGCGCTCAGTGTCAGATGTGCCTTGATGGCTTGTGATTCCCCGATCAAGGGGCGAGATATGATCCCGTGAGTTTGATGTTGGGCTAGTTTGGAGGACTTGAGGCCGGATCTTTGCCTATGACTTAGTAGTGACGAAGAAGTCTGCTGGTGTCACGAACCTAATCCCGATCATGATGGCGCCCAACACAACTGCTAGGTAAGCCCGACGATTTACACTGTCAACCCGAGCATGAAGCTCAAAACCAGTCATTTGAATATCATTATCAACAATAAAGCTAATAATTTTAATTTATAGATAGATATAAGCCGAATATCAAGATAATGTTGAAAACACACCCAAAGACCTGGGGGTCATGAGTCTAGAGCCTCTAACAATACACTATAATAAGACTCCAATAATACATAGTTTCAAAATCTGCGAAAAGATAATAAAAAGGGATAAGGGAGGAGTCGGGTCCTGCGGACGTCAGGCAGCTACCTCGACTACTCCGAATAAACTCTGAAATCAGCAAAAGCTCAGCTAAACTCCCGGGGTACCTGAATATGCACACACGGTGCAGGGAGTAGAGTGAGTACTTCCAGCTCAGTGGTAATAGACATGTATAATGACTGACAGTAAGAAATCCTGAAATATAACAATGTAAAGCTATAATCAATACTCCTACACATTTAACGGCGTAATAACAACAATTAATGACGGATAACACAGGCAGGTATAGATATATGAATGCAATGCAATGCACATGACCGCTGCGGCATACAACCTGATCCATTGGGGCACCCGCGCTTACTGTGGGGGTTCAGACTCCGGAGGGGCTCCTACAGCCCAAGCGCAATATCATTGTAACATTCGCTGCGGCATACAACCCGATCCACAATCAGTCCAATTATATGCATGCAAGCCACACGGGCACAGTCAAACTTACCGTTTTCAGTTCTAATTATCAGAGATTAGTAATTAAGGGGTTAAAGCCTTAGAATTTACTAGCAATTTAGAGAAAGTGTTTAACTCAGGAATGATATCATGAAAACATGCTAAACATCATGGAAATAGTGATAATAATCCCTACGGGATCCAAATAATCGGCATACAGCCCAAATATAACCATAAACATCTAAGTAGGAGGTTTGTCAACTACTTTCTAGCCAATAACGCAGTACGAACATCATTCGGTAGGACTAAGCCATAGTCCCCAATCACAATCGACCCCGCACTCACCGTAGAGTACGTGTCTTGCCTCAATATAACGTCACAGTGTGATATACCTGGGTTTCAAACCCTCAGGTCATCATCTACATCTATTACTCACCTCAAGCCTGCCACAAAACTAGTCCGCTATGCCTTTTCCTCTCAAATCTGCCTCCTCGCACATCAAATCTGGTTAAAACCACAACGAATACATTACAATAGGCTAATGGAACATAACCCAATTGAAAGAACTCAAAAAACACCCAAAAATATGAAGTTGGCAAAACCCGAGCCCCGGGCCCACTTCTCGAAAAATTACAAAATTTACATCACGGGAATCCTCGTCTCGCCACAAATCCGTACATATAAAATACACAATAATCGGAGTCCATTTTTCCCCTCAAATCATCAATTCAAACCTTCTTAGGTTTCAAGCCCTAACCTCCATTTTTACCCTTTAATTCCTTGAAATTCCGTGATTAATTCATGTTTTTACACCATAATAACATAATCCGAGTCCAAATATTCATACCTGATGAAATCCCTTCGAATCCTCTTCAAAATCCGTCAAAAACCCGCTTGTTCAGAGTCCAAGATGTTTTTTCTTCTTTTCCAAGTTCGTGAACACTATTCACTATAACACAGGTCCGATTTCCGCTTCTGCGTTCCTTTAACCGCACCTGCGGTACCGTTTACGCGACAAAATCGACTGCTTATGTGGTCTCACTTAAAACCACTGGGACCGCTTATGCGATTCCAAGCACCGCTTATACGGTTTAACTCCAACCGCTTATGCGGTCAAAAATCTGCTTACGCGGCTCCGCTTACGCGTCCAACCTTCTGCTTATGCGGAACTACCCAGGGCCACTGACAATCACTTCTGCGGCTCCCCCACCGCATTTGCGGAATCGCTTAAGAGGCTCCCTTTCCGCAGATGCGGAAATACCAGAAGGCTGAGACATCAGACCTGCAAAAATGCCTAAAACCTCCTATTAATCATCCGAAATCACCCCGAGGCCCCCGGGACCTCAACCAAAAGCACCAACATATCTTATAACCTTATTCAAACTTGTTCCAATCCTCAAAACATGGCAAACAATGCTAAAACCAATAAATACATCAGATTCAAGCCTAGTTTTCATCAAAACTTCCGCACTGCGCATTTAATCAAAAACCCGACCAAACAACGTCCGAATGACCTGAAAATTTGCAGACATATCCAAAATCACCTAACGAAGCTAGTGCAACTCTCAAAATTCCATTCTGACCCTCGGATGAAAATCTCACCTATCAACCGGAATTCGCCAAAATTCAAACCTCACCAATTTAAGCCTAAATCTACACCGGACCTCCAAATTCGATTCCGATCACACTCCTAAGTCACAAATCATCCCCCGAAGCTAACCGAACTACCGGAATTCACATCCGAGCCCTCTAACCACATAGTCAACTTCCGGTTGACTTTTCTAAAACAAGCTTTCTTCTAAGAGGCTAAGTGCCTCATTTCCAACTAAAACCAACTCAATTCCACCCGATCAACTCAAATATCGATATTGAAACATAAAGCGACACAATATGGGGGAAATGGCGTGGTAACTTACGTGACGTCGGGCCGGGTCATCACATCCTCCCCAACTAAAATAAACGCTCGTCCTTGAGTAGGTCAAGAAACATACCTGGAATCCCAAACAAGTGAGGATATCTGCTCCGTATCTCCCGCTCAGTCTCCCAAGTAGCCTCCTCCACGGGCCGACCTCTCCACTGCACCTTCACCGAAGCTATATCCTTTGACCTGAATCTCCGAACCTGACGACCCAAAATAGCCACTGGCTCCACATCATAGGTCAAATCATCATCCAAATGAGCTGTACTAAAGTCCAACACATGAGATGAGTCCCCAACATACTTCCGGAGCATAGATACATGAAATACCGGATGAACTCCCGATAGGCTGGGTGGCAAAGCAAGCATATAGGCCACCTCCCCAATCCTCCTAAGTATCTCAAAAGGGCCAATGAACCTCGGACTCAGCTTTCCTTTCTTTCCAAATCTCATAATGCCCTTCATAGGTGAAACCTTCAACAAGACCTTCTCGCCCACCGAATAAGATACATCTCGGACCTTCCGATCCGCATAACTCTTCTGACGTGACTAAGCTGTGCGAAGTCTCTCCTGAATCACCATTACCTTATCTAAGGCATCCTGGACAAACTCTGTCCCCAACAGCCTAGCCTCGCCGGGCTCAAACCTACCAACCGGAGATCTACACTGTCTCCCATATAAAGCCTCATATGGCGCCATCTGAATACTGGATTGGTAGCTATTTTTGTAAGAAAATTCTGCAAGAGGCACGTAATCAGCCCAAAAACCTCCAAAGTCAATAACACAGGCACGCAACATGTCCTCAAATATCTGAATGGTATGCTCGGACTGCCCGTCCGTCTGAGGATGAAACGTTGTGCTCAACTCTACCTGTGAATCCAACTCTCACTGAAAAGTCCTCTAGAACTGAGAGGTAAACTGAGTACCCCTATCTGCTATAATAGAAACCGGGACCCCATGCAACCGTACAATCTCCCGGATGAAAATCTCTGCTAGCCGCTCCGAAGAATAGGTGGTGCATACAAGAATGAAGTGCGCGGACTTGGTTAGCCGATCCACAATCACCCAAACTGAATCCAACTTCCTCACTGTCCGAGGGAGACCACTCACGAAGTCCATAGTAATCCTCTCCCATTTCCATTCAGGAATATCCATGCACTGAAGCACACCACCGGACCTCTGATGCTCATATTTGACTTGCTGACAGTTGAGGCACCGAGCTACATGACTCACAATATCCTTTTTCATTCTTCTCCACCAGTAATGCTGCCTCAAATCCTGATACATCTTCGCGGCACCAGGATGAATAGAATACCGTGAGTTGTGGGCCTCCTCCAATATCAACTCCCGAAGCCCATCCACATTGGGAACGCAAATCCGGCCCTGCATCCTTAACACACCATCACTATCAATATTCATATCCCTGGCATCATCATGCTGAACTCTGTCCTTAAGGACAAGCAAATGCGAATCATCATACTAGTGCTCACGAATGCGATTATACAAGGAAGACCGAGATACCACACAAGCCAACACCCGGCTAGGCTCCGAAATATCTAACCTCACCATCCGATTGGCTAAAGCCTGAACATCAACTGCAAAGGGTCTCTCCCCAACTGGAATGTACGCCAAACTACCCATACTCACTGCCTTTCGGCTCAAAGCATCGGCCACAACATTGGCCCTCCCCGGATGATACAATATGGTAATGTCATCATCCTTGAGCAACTCAAGCCACCTCCGCTGCCTCAAATTAAGATCCTTCTGTTTGAACAAATGTTGAAGAATGCGATGATCAATATATACCTCACAGGACACTCCATATAAATAGTGCTCCAAATCTTCAAAGCATGAACTATGGCAGCCTACTCCAAATCATGAACAGGGTAGTTATTCTCATGTGGCTTCAACTGACGAGAAGCATAAGTAATAACTCTACCCTTCTGCATCAACACACATCTAATCCCAACTCTCGAAGCATCATAATACACAGTGTAAGAACCTGAAACTGATGGCAAGACTAACACTGGAGCTGTGATCAAAGCCGTCTTGAGCTTCTAAAAGCTCTCCTCGCTCTCATCCGACCATACGAATGGTGCACCTTTCTACGTTAACTTGGTTAAGGACGAAGCAATAGATGAAAATCCCTGGACAAACCGACGATAATACCTTGCCAACCCGAGGAAACTCCGGATCTTTGTAGCTGAGGAGGGTCTAGGCTAACTCTGCACCGCCCTTATCTTCTTTGGGTCAACCTGAATACCATAACTAGACACCACGTGTCCCAGAAAAGCCACAGACCCAAGCCATAACTCACACTTAGAGAACTTTGCATAAAGCTTCTCCTCCCTCAATCTCTGCAATACTACTCTCAAATGCTGAGCATGCTCCTCCTGGCTACGCGAGTACACCAGGATGTCATCAATAAACACAATCACAAATGAATCCAGATACAGCCGGAACACACTGTTCATCAAATGCACGAACGCAGTTGGGGCATTAGTTAGCCCAAAAGACATAACTAGAAACTCATAATGCCCATATCTCGTCCTGAAAGTTGTCTTCATAATATCAGAATCCCTAATCTTCAGCTGGTGATAGCCTGAACGAAGATCAATCTTCTAGAATACGCTCGCTCCCTGGAGCTGATCAAACAAATCATCAATGCGCGGTAGAGGATATTTGTTCTTCACTGTTACCTTGTTCAACTGCCTGTAATCAATACAGATCCTCATTGAGCCATCTTTCTTCTTGACAAACAAGACCGGTCCACCCCACGGTGACACACTCAGGCGAATGAACCCTTTATCTAGGAGTTCCCGAAGCTTCTCCTTCAATTCCTTTAACTCAGCTTGTGCCATACGATAGGGAGGAATAGAGATGGGCTGAGTGCCCGGCACCAGATCAATACCAAAATCAATGTCCCTGTCTGGCGGCATGCCCGGCAGGTCTGCTGGAAACACATCTAGATACTCTCTCACAACGGGCACAAAATCAATACTAGGAGTCTCAGCTCCAACATCTCTCACAAAAGCCAAGTACGATAAACAACCCTTCCCAACCATCCGCTGGGCCTTAAGGAAAGAGATCACACTGCTGGGAACATAATCGGTCGAACCTCGACATTCAATCCTCAGAATACCCGGAATGGCCAACGTAACTGTCTTGGCATGATAGTCCAGAATAGCATGGTACGGATATAGCCAATCCATACCCAGAATCACATCAAAGTCTACCATACCCAACAACAATAAATCAACTCGAGTCTCCAGACCCCCAACAGTAACAAGACAAGATCGATATACGTGATCCAGAATAATAGTATCGCCCACCAGGGTAGATACATGCGCAGGCAAGGCAAGACAACCACGGGTCGTACCCAGATGATGGGCAAAATATGAAGACACATAGGAGTATGTAGACTCGGGATCAAATAAAATAGAAGCATCCCTGTGGCAAACTAAGATAATACCTGTGATAACAGCGTCTGATGCAACAGCATCCCTCCTGTCTTGGATAGCATAGAACCGAGCCTAACCACCACTAGATCGATCTCCACCCCTAGGGCGACCCCTAACTAACTGACCCTCACCCCTACCTGACTGGGATGGTGCTAAAGTAGATGGAGTAGAAGAGGAGGGCTGATCCCTCTGCTGAGACCGACCACTACGAAGCCGAGGACACTGTCTCCTCATATGACCTAACTCACTGCACTCATAGCAACGACCCTGAGCTGGAGAAGTGGACTGACGAACCCCTCGCTGCAGATAAACCCTAGGCTGAAGAGGCAGGAGTAGAACTCTGAGCTGGAAGAGCACTAAGTGAGGACTGGCCCTGCTGAAATCCCTGGTGGCGACGGCCTGAAGAATCCCCACTGTACTCTGGGCGACCTGTCTGAGGAGGCCTGAAAGAACAACCTCTGCCCTGCTGGAACTGGCCCCTAGACGGAGCACCACTGTAGCTACCTGAACCTCGAGTCCTCTTGGCCTCCCTCTCCTCATGCTACCGACGACGATCTGTCTCAATCTGGCCAGCCATATCAACTACCTCCTCAAACGAAGCTGCTAACACTCTCTCCCTAGTCATCAAAATGCGAATCGGATAGTTGAGGCCATCCACAAACCTCCTGATCCTCTCCCGATCTGTCGGGATCATCCAAGTAGCATGTCTAGCAAACTGCGTGAACCTTAGCACATACTGGGTCACTGTCATGTCACCCTGGATCAACCACTCAAACTGTCAGTACAGCTCCTCTCTGCAAGACTGCGCCACATACTTCTCCAAAAAGAGATTGGAGAATTGCTGCCAAGTAAGGGGTGCTGCCCCCACGGGCCTACACCTCTAAAACTCCTCCCACCATGTAAATGCAGGCCCTGAGAACTGAAAAGTAGTAAAAGCCACTCCACTTGACTCTAAGATCCCTGCAGTGCGAAGCATCTGCTGACACTTATCCAGAAATCACTGGGCATCCTCGCCCTCAGTACCACTAAATATCGGAGGCTAAAGTCTACCAAACCTCTCTAGTCGACGCTGCTCGTCGTCTGGAGTCACTGGAACTGCATACTCTGGAGCTGGTGCGACTGGCGCAACTGCATAAGTTGGGGCTGCCTCTGGTGTCTGTAATCTCTGCACAACCTGCTCGGGTGTGCGAGCTGCAGGGTCTGATGACCACCTCCGATCTGAGAAGTAGCGGCGGCAGTAGAGGCTAAAACTGCCTGAGCCAGAGCAGTGCAGGCAGATAAGATCTGAGCTAAAGCCTCCTGAAGGCCAGGAATCACGATGGGCACTGCTGGTGCCTGAACGGGTGCTGCTGGAGCATCTACAGATGGAGGATGGTCCTGAATGGGGGCAACTGGTGGGTCAACTAGTGCTGCCTCTACTGCTCTGCCTCGATCACGACCACGGCCGCGTCAACGGCCTCTAGCAGGTGGCAATGGTGGTTGTCCGCCACGTCTGGTAGCACGTGTTCTCGCCATCTGCGAGAGAATAGAATACAAAAGTTTAGTCCTCAGAACAACAAAGCCGCACGACAAGAGTTCAAGAATATGAAGTGTTTCCTAAAAGTTCTGCAGCCTCTCGAGGATAAATACAGACGTCTCCGTACCGATCCGCGAGACTCTACTAACCGGCTCATGACTCATGAGGCCTAGTAACCTAGGCTCTGATACCAACTTGTCACGACCCCAATCCCGGTCGTGATGGCGCCCAACACAACTGCTAGGCAAGCCTGACCATTTACACTCTCAACCCGAGCATGAAGTTCATTACCAGTCATTTGAATATCATTATCAACAATAAAGCTAATAATTTTAATTTATAGATAGATATAAGCCGAATATCAAGATAATGCTGAATACACTCCAAAAGACCTGGGTTCATGAGTCTAGAGCCTCTAACAATACAGTGTAATAAGACTCCAATAATACATAGTTTCAAAATCTGCGAAAAGATAATAAAAAGGGATAAGGGAGGAGTCGCGTCCTGCGGACGTCATGCAGCTACCTCGACAACTCCGAATAAACTCTGAAATCAGCAAAAGCTCAGCTAAACTCCCGAGGTACCTGAATCTGCACACATGGTGCAGGGAGTAGAGTGAGTACTTCCAACTCAGTGGTAATATACATGTATAATGACTGACAGTAAGAAATCCCAAAATATAACAATGTAAAACTATAGTCAATACTCCTATACATTTAACGGTATAATAACAACAGTTAATGATAGATAACACAGGAAGGTATAGATATATGAATGCAATGCAATGCACATGACCGCTGCGGCGTACAGCCCGATCCATTTGGGTACCCACGCTCCCTGTTGGGGTTCAGACTCCGGAGGGGCACCTATAGCCCAAGCGCAATATCATCGTAACATTTACTGTGGCGTACAACCCGATCCACAATCAGTCCAATTATATGCATGCAAGCCACACGGGCACAGTCAAACTTACCGTTTTCAGTTCCAATTATCAGAGATTAGTAATTAAGTGGTTAAAGCCTTAGAATTTACTAGCCATTTCGAGACAGTGTTTAACTCAGGACTGATATCATGAAAACATGCTAAACATCATGGAAACAGTGATGATAATCCCTACGGAATCCAAATAATCGGCATACAACCCAAATATAACCATAACCATCCAAGTAGGAGGTTTGTCAACTAATTTCTAGCCAATAACACAGTACGAACATCATTCGGTAGGACTAAGCCATAGTCCGAAATCACAATCGACCCCGCACTCACCGTAGAGTACGTGTCTCGCCTCAATATAGCATCACAGTGTGATATACCGGGGTTTCAAACCCTCAGGTCAAGATCTATATCTATTACTCACCTCAAGTCGGCCACAAAACTAGTCCACTATGGCTTTTCCTCTCAAATCCTCCTCCTCGCCGCCTCCTCACGCGTTGAATCTGGTCAAAACCACAATGAATACATTACAATAGGCTAATGGAACATAACCCAATTGAAAGAACTCGAAAAACAAACAAAAACACGAAGTTGCCAAAACCCGAGCCCCGCACCCACTTCTCGAAAAATTACAAAATTCACATCACCGGAATCTTCGTCTCACCACGAGTCTATACATATAAAATACACAAGAATCGGAGTCTATTTGACCCCTCAAATCATCAATTCAAACCTTCTTAGGTCTCAAGCCCTAACCTCCATTTTTACCCTTTAATTCCTTGAAATTCCGTGATTAATTCATGTTTCTACACCAGAATAACATAATCCGAGTCCAAATATTCATACCTGATGAAATCCCTTCTAATCCTCTTCAAAATCGCCCAAAAACCCGCTAGTTCAAAGTCCAAAATGTTTTTGCTTCTTTTCCAAGTTCGTGAACACTGTTCACTATAACACAGGTCCAATTTCCGCTTCTGCGGTCCTTTAACCGCACCTGTGGTACCTCTTACACAACAAAATTGACCGCTTATGCGGTCTCATTTAAAAATAGTGGGACCGCTTATGCGATTCCAAGCACCACTTATGCGGTTTACCTCCAACCGCTTATGCGGTCAAAAATCCGCTTACGCGTCCAACCTTCTGCTTATACGGAACTCCCCTGGGCCACTGAAGATTGCTTCTGCGGCTCCTCCACCGCATCTGCAGAACCGCTTAAGCGGCTCCTTTTCTGCAGATGCAGAAATACCAGAAGGCTGAGACATCAGACCTGCAAAAATGCCTATAACCTCCGATTAAATATCCGAAATCACCCCGAGGCCCCTGGGACCTCAACCAAAAGCACCAACACATCCTATAACCTTATTCAAACTTCTTCCAATCCTCAAAACACGTCAAACAATGCTAAAACCAATAAATATGTCGCAACTTTGGTTCATAATTTTACTTAAACATTAGGTAAAAGTTTGCTAATCTTTTCTCCCAATTTACTTAGAATTAAGGAGTTATCTAACCACCAAATTGAAGATATATGAGTCTAGTTTCTAATGCATTAAACCGTTCATCGATACGATCTCGGAGTAGAGAGATATTCGCATTTTCGCGAGACTGCGCCAAACACCTCTCTATGGGGCCCACCAAGGCGGTTTAAGACATTTGGATATATATAGGATGCCTCCAACCCGTTTTAAGTCATTTTTTTCACTATTTTCAGACCTTATAACCCTAGGAACACTCTCTCAAGGTTCTCTCAAGATTCAAGACCCAAACAAAGGGCAAACAACACAAATCAAGTG
>MU774718.1:56088-79677 GCA_026770625.1 Nicotiana glauca
TCAGATCGCCCATCATTGGTGCGTGGATTATGTAAGTTGGGGCTTAGGCCTGTGATGAGGTGTCATATCACCAGAGTGGTGCGTTGAATTCTAGATGATCGTTGGAGTCATTAATGAATGGGAATAGATGTGATTTCAGCTTATTAGAGGGTTTATATCGAGGTTTGGCCCGGGAGTCTGTTGTGGTATTAGTCAACAAGGAAGTGGCTTCATGTATGGGTGACCTGAGGAATGGTTATGGTTTATCGCGTGTTTTATTTATCGTTGGCAGTATATGAAAGTGATGGAATAAGACTTTAGCTAATAAGAGGTTCCTATCGGTAATTGAGTATTGGGGGCAACTGCTGTGAATAGTGACTATCGTTTCGAGTGTTGGATTGTGTGGTATATTGCATGATTTAACCTGAGGTTGCAGGCATGGTTTATTACAGCTGATTCGAGTTTATTTTGAATATTGACGTAAGGTTCTGATTTTGAGTATGATTTCGGAAAGTGCAATGTGGTCCTGCGGTTTGTGGCCTAGATGGACTATAAAATTTCAGCGGAGTTGTATTATCGGACCTATGTAAGATAGGTTGACGAGAGATCACCCCGGGTATATGCTTGGTATGGTCATTTAGCTATTGGTTGGCTTCTAGTACAACTCTGGGTACGCTCGAGGACGAGCGTTTGTTTAAGTTGGGGAGGATGTGACGACCCGACCCGTCGTCTCATGTGTTACTATCCCGTTTTTCCCATTTATTACTTCTTAATATTTCATTATCGGTATGTGGTGTGTGAGAGTTGATTGGGATTGGTTTTGATAAGAAATGAGGCACTTAGTCTCCTTAAGTAAAGCTTAAGTTGGAAAAGTCAACCGGACATTGACTTATGAGTTAGAGGGCTCGGATGTGATTTTCGGCGATTCGGTTAGCTTCGGGAGGTGATTTGTGACTTAGGAGTGCGATCGGAATTGATTTTGGAGGTCCGATGTAGAATTAGGCTTGAATTGGCGAAGTTAGAATTTTGGCGAATTCCGGTTGATAGGTGAGATTTTGATCCGAGGGTCGGAATGGAGTTCCGAGAGTTACAGTAGCTTCGTTGGGTGATTTTGGATATGTGTGCAGATCTTCAGGTCATTCGGACATCGTTTGGTTGGGTTTTTGATCGAATGTGTGTTTCAGAAGCTTTTAAAGAACTTAGGCTTGAATCCGATGTAATTTGATGGTTTTAGTGTTGTTGGATGTGTTTTTATGATTGGAACAAGTTTGAATAACATTATAAGATGTGTTGGTAACTTTGGTTGAGGTCCCGGGGGCCTCGGGGTGATTTCGGGTGGCTAAGCGGAAGGAATTTGAAGTTAGAAATTGCAGGTTTTGGGTTGCAGCAGGTGTTTCCGCATTTCCGCATCTGCGGAAAGGAGGCCGCAGATGCGGTCTCGCAGAAGCGAGCTGGGTTTCGCAGGAGCGGAAATTGGAGCTGGGTCAAGTTCCACAAAAGCGGAGAGTTGGGTCGCTTAAGCGATCCCGCAGAAGTGATTTTGGACCGCAGAAGCGGAAAGTTGCCTTAAGTGAAAGGTACGCATAAGCGGACGTTGACCGCATAAGCTGAAGGCACAGAAGCGGGATTAGATCCGCATAAGCGGAAATAACTGGCAGGTTAAATGAGAACATCTTCTTCGCGAAATTTTGAAAGAGTAACATTTTGGACTCTGAACCTTGAGAGCTTTGAGGCGATTTTGANTTGGAGACTAGGAGTTCTCATGTTTAGGCTATGTAGTGGTTGTAGATAGTGTGTATTGGTACCGTTAGCGGCTATTGGGGGGTTTGGAAGCCTGAGTGGACCTTCTTTGCTTGGTATATTAGATTCTGGATATGATATTGGGGTGTAGACTGGTTGTCTCAGTGTTGGGTTATTCTAGACTATTGTGCTATGGGTTATGTCGGAAAAGGCCACAGGTTGCGTGGCGAGGTGCATCGGACTATGTTCTAGCTGAATGGTTGTGTTCCAAAGACCAGGGGACGGCTGGGAATGATTGCTTTCCTAATTGGGCCTTTGTGGCGGATGTCAGTGTAGAGGTTTCTACCATTAATTCGGTTCCAGTATTGAGGGACTATTTTTCGAATGCGTTTTTTGTGGCCGGGCATGTCATCGGGCGAGATTGTGGATTTTAGAATTTATTTGGTGCCGGGCACCGTATCGTACGGCTCCGGTAGGAGTTATAGTAGTGGAAGGAGCAGCTTCAGGCTTCTTGGTATTGAGTTTGTTGGCAGGCCGAGGTGGCTACGTGTTTAGCTTGAGTTGGCTTGGTTGGCCCCGAATTGTACTAATGAAGGATAGGTTGATTCGATCGTTATTGATTCTGCTAGTGATCTGGGAGATCTATGAGTTGCTTTTCTGTGCTGTGAGGCATTATGATTTTTGAACTGTGGGCACATATAGTGCGGTGCTATCGAGATTCATAGTGGAAGTTGAGTTTTGTAGCTTACAACGCTATAAGTAGATATCATTATGCACTCAGTATGCTTACGACTGATGTTGGGTATTTTGTTATAATGAGCAAATTTGGATCGATGGGCATCTACCTATGTGAGATATTTGTGTGGATCAGGTGGCACGCCGCCGCGGGTATGTTATCTGGATCGGGTTCCATGCCGTAACAGTATGATGTTGAGAATAGTTTTCCATATGTTACTTGGTATGTCTTACTTTCTGGTTTCTGAGGAAAGTCCGTATTGGGTGTTGCTCGGCGAATGGCGCATCGGTTGTGTCCTTTCAGGATTGAATGNTTGAGTTCTGTAATTTTTCGAGAAATGGGCCCGGTGCTCGGGTTTTGCTAGTTTCGAGATTTTTGATATTTTTCGATTGTTTTCGATTGGGTATTGTTCCCTTAGCATATTGTAACATATTCGCTCTGGTTTTGGTTAGATTCGACGCGCGTGGAGGCCAATTTGAGGGGCAAAGGCGTCGCGAGCGAGGAATTTTACCGGTTCGAGGTGAGTAATACTTGTAAATGATATCTTGAGGGTTTGAAACCCCGGATTTACACATCATAGTGCTATATTGTGGTGACTTGTATGCCAGATATAAGCGCGGGGTAGAGCACCGTTGGGGATTGTGACTTAGTCCATCCCGATTGTTGATTTTACTGCGTGATTGACTGAAATCTACTTGATGCTATCGTGATTTTGACTGATTGACATGTTTTGGGCTTCGTGCCGATTATTTGAATCCTTCAAGGATTGATATTACTGTTTTTGCATTAATTTGCATATTATTTGATCTCGGTCCAAGGTTTTGAATACTGTTTTGCAAACTCAGCCATCTTTCTATGATTTGAAAATTTAAATGATATTTTTCTGACATTTTGAGTTGAGAACTGCTATTTTACTATTGCCCAAGGGGCTTATGTGCATTTCTGGACTGAGGATGGATCGGGCTGCGCGCCGCAGTGGTATGATATTGATATTGCGCTTGGGCTGTAGGAGCCCCTCTGGAGTCTGAACCCCCACAGTGAGCGCGGGTACCCAAATGGATCGGGCTGCGCGCCGCAACGGTCATGTGCATTGCACTGCATTCGTGCATTGGTTCCTATTTGTACCACATGGCATGACATTCAGCACTCTCATATCATTGGCATCCATGCTATTTCTTGCACTGTTACCAGATACCCTGGTGTTATTTGTAATGGAGTGCTGTGATCGAGGGGCTGACTTATGTGCGGACTTGCACTATCTGATTATGCATTCAATTGCTTGACTGTTGGGAAAAGGATATTTTCAAAAGAGGTTTTTTAACTGAGCCAGATATTTTCTAAAGGATTTTCATGGAATTACTGTTTTCTCAAGGGTCTTATTGTCCTATGTAGCATGATGGAGTGGTTTACGTGTTTTCTTACCGCTCAGTTATTATTTACTCTTATTACTCATTGAGTTGGAGTACTCACTTTACTCCCTGCACCTCGTGTGCAGTTGCAGGTATTGTTCACCCGGTAGCGAGTTTTGAGCTGATTGAAGGTATCACTATTGTAGTGGAGTAAGGTGACCGCCAGCGTCCGCGGCACCTGATTTTCCCTTCTTTGATTTTAAATTTGATTCATGTGACTCATAGACTCTGTAGTTGTGTTCAGGCTTCTTTAGATGCTCGTGACTTGTGACACCCCGATCGGGCTGTGTTGGGTGGTAAATATCAGTTATTAATGCCATTAAGTCGTATAATTCCTTCATTTATGTCTGTTAACTGTTACAAAGGGGCATTGTTGTTCTGTTGGCTGGCCTTGTCCTCACAAGAGGCGCCATCACGATCGGATTATGGAATTGGGTCGTGACAATTAAATGATTAGAAATGCCCAAGGAATGAGTTTGGATGTGTCCGAGGAGTGATCTTGGACGTGTCTGAAGACATGATCTTGGATTTGGAAGATATGATCTTGGATACGTGATCTTTGATATGTGATCTTGGACGTGTCTGAAGACATGATCTTGGATTTGAAAGACATGATCTTGGATACGTAATCTTGGACACTTCTAAGGATATGAGCTTGGATGTGTCTGAACTTCAATTATAGGCTTCCGTTTCCCATTTCAATTCTTGTGCTTGTCATAGCAGACTTTCATTGAGCATTTTGTCTTTTTCTTATGATTTTATAATCTTTTTTTCTTTTTCTTTTTTCTGCAAAAATAGTTAGAAAGAGGCAAAATACGAAATATAATTTAAGTATATTATTTAAAGTAGAATATTAATAATATATAAAAAAAATATTTTATATTTATCAAATTCCCCCATGCTTGAACCATTGCTCGTCATCGAGGAGAATAACTTTATTAGTAATTATTGTTTCTTGTAAAGTAGAAAATTAAAATAATAAAAATTCACATAAAGTTCAACGCCAATAACTTTTTCAAGTTCGCCAAATCTTTACCTTGTTTCTGCTTCTGCTTTTATTTAGCAAAAGAAATTTTGTATCTCGTATTCATGATGAACCTTTTGAGGCTGATAACTTTATGATCACAGCTCTTGAATTTCTCAAATTTTTCCATAAGCTTGCCCTTCATGTCAGTATCCACTAATATACGATCAATATTGATTTCTAAAATTTTCTTAGGACTTTTTTGGTTTTGTAATATTTGGCTTAATGTCGGTAAGGGTAAAGGATATATTTACAGTGACTTGATCTTTCCAGCTTTATCATAAGAGTTAATTATTTTTTCAATGACAAATTTATTTCGCAAGCACATATACATTTTTTTATTTGTATTTTTGTATGGGACATTCATATATACATGAATCACAGTTTTTCAGAATGCCCAATTTTTTCATTTTTTTTCATAATTCTCCTTCCCTTGCTTTGATAATCATTTCTACTCAACTATAGATAGCTTGGGAAGAGTAAGAATATTACTTTTGTATTCTTTCTTACTTTTCTTTTCATGATGGTGTAGCAACAAAATTGAAGGCTCAAATTTCGGTGCTAAAAGGATATATATGTACACTTTTTTTTTCTTTTCAGAATAAAAAGGCTAAAAAATATTAAACAAAGAAAGCCTAATCTTTAAAAATTAATGTTGTCTGAAATTTCGCCTCGATACACATTTGGGGAGAGTTCTAGCTAAATTATATTGATTCTACCTGTTTGTGATCATAATGCTTCTCAATTTCAACAATTTCTCATATTTGGACATACTCATCCTTTGCCTTCATAAAAACAGGAATCACAAACTTGGAAGTTAGATGGCGTAAATGAAAAAAATTATGTTCAATGGTATGTAAAATTTTATCTTAACACTTTAAAAACATACAAGAGCAATACTTACGAATAAAGGATGATTATAAACTAAAGAGAATTAGTTATGCATAGAGAAATATATTAAAAAATCCTTTATATATATATATATATATATATATATATATATATATATATATATATATATATATATATAAAATCTTTTTGACTTTCAAATTTACAATCACAGAAGAAAGTTTGAAAGAAACTGTGACCACACATGTTCTATGTGTAATAGACTGAACTAATTTAACACTTTAATAGTCATAAAGTGTTGGTTATGAATATAAACCAGAAATTTTACCTGGGCTAACATTCAAATTGAATTATTAAATGGCTAACCAACCAGTTACTTAGGCATACCAATCACCATTGAATTACTCCTGTGTAGGTGACACTGTTTTTGTAGAGGCCTTCATGAGATGTTCCGGTTGTACAATAACCTGGATATTGACCAGATTAATTGGTTAAGCATTTAATTACACAAATTTGTATCGGACTTATAAGGCTCCATTGCTTCACCCTCAATGGCTACGGGTAGGGTATCATAGTTCTGAGTTTAACGTCGTCAGCTCGACTTATTAATTTGAGATTCATCAGTCTATCAAAGTGACCGACGAATTTTGCTCAAAATGTCCTCCAAAGTACATTTTTAGCCTCTAACGACCCGACTGGTCATTTTGCATTCTCGAATCCCATTCCCTTAAATAATACTTTTCGCACTTGCTTTAGCTAATTTATGACTTGCGAGTATGGGTGGTTCAGAAGTTAGAAGAGTTCTGAGCAAGATTTAAGCCTAGTTGCTTCTTTAAGTTCCTTTAAAAAGGCCAAGTTTGACTTCGGTCAATATTTTAGGGAAACGGAGCCAGAATCGTAATTTGGCAATTTCTGAGGGTCCGCGGGAAAATATGGGACCTGGTCGTATGCCTGGAATCGAATTCCGAGGTCCCTAGCCCGAGTAATGAATTTTTATGTAAAATTGTTAAGTTTAAGTTTCAAATAATTAAATAAACTAAGAAATCATTGTTTTCATAGGTATTAGGTTCGGATTTCGATTACGAAACTTGGTACGAGTCCGAAATATCAGTTAAGACCTACCCGTAAAATTTGGTGTCAATCTGAGTAGTTTAAGGGCGTTTTGACCCGTTGGAGAAAAGTTTAGAACTTGAAGTTCAATAATTTGAGATATTGGGTTTTGGGGTGTGATTCCTCAATTTAATGTTGTTTTGAGTGTTTCGAGGGTTTGAGTAGGTACGCCTCGTGATTTCAGACTTGTCGGTATATTCGGGCGGGGCTCGGGAGCTCCGAGCGTCAAATGGTCGAGGTTCGAGTGATGTTGAAAACTTAGGAAAAACTGCATCTGCTGCTTCTGTCATAACCGCTTCTGCGGCTCTTGAACCGCAGAAGCGAGAACACAGAAGCGGTTGCCTCATCGCGGAACCGAAAACGATCAAGTCCTAGGAAACCGCAGAAGCAGCACAGGGACTGTAGAAGCGGTCCCGCTCCTGCGACCCCCTAGACCGCAGAAGCGGTCCGGCTCAGTTCCCCTATTTCGCAGAAGCGGCCCTGGGACCGCATAAGTGATTCCGCCTATGAGGCCCCCAGACCGCAGAAGCGGTCGAGCCCCAGTTGCCAAGAAGCCGCATAAGCGGCCCTTTTCCGCAGAAGAGGAACCCGCAGAAGCGGGATTTCTCCCTCAGAAGCGAAAATTCGCTGGGGACAGAAACTCATTTAATACGAGCTCAAGCTTATTTCTTCCACATTTCTTTCCACACTTAGGCGATTTTGGCAATTCCAAAGGGGGAGTTTCCACACATCATTGCAAAGTAAGTAATCCCCACTCACTTTTAGTTCAAATACATAAACATTGCGTAGATTTAACACTAAAATTAGGTAAAATTCAAGAGATTAGAGTTAGACCTAGGATTTAACCAAAACTAAGATTTAATCCTATAATTTTCTATCAAATGAACTAGAAATCATATATTTGTGATCCTTAGGTGATAGAGAACAACTTCTTTCAAAAAATCTCGGAATCCGTTCACGTGGGCTCGGGGTCGGAATTTAGGAAACTTGTGTTAATGGCTAGGAAGTTGCTTAAATAGCTAGAATTCAACCTCGTAAGCCTTTATTTACTAGTTATTACTTCGTTTGATTAATTTGGGATTGTTTGGGTTCGAATTAAGAATTCGGGCTCGTTCTTGGATATTGGGAGTGCACTTTGGAGCGAGGTGAGTCTCTTTTCTAACCTTGTAAGACGGAATTGTCCCCATAGGATTTTAAATGAGTAATTGTTGCTAAATGCGGGGGCTACGTACGTACTAGGTGACGAGAGTCCGTGTGTAGCTACTATATGATAATTGTTCGGGTAGTTTAGGATCCATGCCATGTCTAACTGGGGAATATCTCTTATTTTAACTTGCCACTATGATCATTTTGACTTGCTAAAGACTTGAGGGAATGAAAAGTGAACGTATGAGTTGTTGAGCCTTGGTAGGGATTCCCTTGTATATAATTGAGCCTTATGTGCTTTTCTTGATATTTTCTTGATGATTATGGATCGGGCCGATCGCCTCGGTGATAATAGATGCATCTATGGTTTGTGCCGCTCGACCCTCGGCAGTGCACAATTTATTTTCCGTTGGAGCGGGCCGTCGACCTCGGCATGTTGGTGCATGGTTTATGTGCTTGCATTAAGTTATGACATGATCACATATTTGATATGAAAAGGGAAAACTGGCAATTTAATTATGACGAGAACATGAATTTGGCTCTTCTATTAAACTTGTGTTATTAAAATCCTTCATGCTGTACATATCGCCTTATTAAATTATATTATCTTGACCTTAGTAAGTATCAAGTCGACCTCTCGTCTCTACTTCTTCGATATTAGATGGGATACTTACTGAGTACATGTGGTTTATGTACTCATGCTATGTTTCTGTACTTAAATGTACAGGCTTTGAGGTAGGTGGATCTGGGCATTATCCTGGTGTGCAGCAGTGCGTACGCTTGGGGACTTCTACGGTGAGCTGCTTCTCTCTCATGCTGATCCGCAGCTGAGGAAGTCCTTTCTTGTACTTTTATTTCTATCTATCCTGATTCAGATAGTAGGATAGTGTGTTATTCTTTTGTGTATATTCTACTAGTCACCCGTAGCTTGTGACACCAGGTTCTGGCACACACAGTAGTAGACATTTATTTTGGGGTGTATTGCTATTGTAGCACTTTATGATCCTTACTGGTCTTACCTTTTATGTTCGAATCTCTAGTATACCTGTTTATTGGCTAAGGTAAATGAGAAATTAATCACATTTCCACATCGGCTGGCCTGACAATGGTGTTAGGCGCTATCGTGACCTATTATGGTAAAATGGGTCGTGACATAGCCTGTATCCATTCACCTTAAACTTTTCTCCTCTATTATTTTGCTGAATTTCAATTGTACCATATGGAGTTACATCTGTAACATTGTAAGGACCTGTACACCTGGATTTCAACTTTCCTGGGAATAGCCTGAGTCGACTATTGTAAAGAAGTACCTGATCTCCCATTTGAAAACTTTTCTGTCAGATCAAATTGTCATGCCAGATTTTTGTTTTTTCTTTGAAAATTCTTGCATTTTCATAAGCTGCTATTCTCAGTTCTTCCAACTCATTATCCTGAAAAAATCTAAAGTTTAGTGTTTTTAGTGCCCAAAAAGCTTTATTTTCTAATTCAATTGGCAAATGACAAGCTTTCCCAAAGACTAATCTATATGGGGATGTTCCAATTGGTGTTTTAAACGCTGTTCGGTATGCCCATAACGCATCATCTAATTTTAAAGCCCAGTCTTTTCTTGAGATTCCAACCGTTTTTTCAAGAATTTTTTTTAACTCACGGTTGAAAACTTCAACTTGCCCTTGAGTTTGAGCATGATATAGTGTTCCTGTTTTATGAGTCACACCATATTTTGTTAGCAAAGCAGAAAATTTCTATTGATAAAATGAGTCCCTTGGTCACTAATGATGACTTGTGGTGTGCCAAATTTGGTAAAAATATTTTTCTTGAGAAAATTGCACACAGTTCGAGCATTATTTTTCCTTGTGGGATGGCTTCAACCTATCTTGACACATAATCCACGACCACAAGGATATATTCAAAAGAATGAGAAGAAGGAAAAAGGACCTATAAAATCTATTCCCCAAACATCAAATATTTCACATACATGCATTGATTGTAATAGCATCTCATCTCTCTTAGTGATGTTACCTGTTCTCTGATACCTGTCACATTTGCAACATATGCTCGGGCATTTTTAAAGAGAGTTGGCCAGAAAAATCCGGCTTCCAAAACTTTAAAGGCTGTTCGATTTACCGCATAATGTCCTCCAATTGATCCATCATGACAGTGATATAAAATTTTACTCATCTCATCTTCAGGCACACATCTTCTAATGATATTATCTGCGCAATTTTTAAACAAGTAAGGTTCATCCCACAAATAATACTTTGCATCAGATATAAGTTTTTTTCTTTGCTGGTAAGAGAGATCTTGGGGTGTCCACTTTCCAACCAAGTAGTTTGCAATATCTGCAAACCAGGGTGGTTGAGTCACAATTGAGTTAACTGAGAAAATGTGTTCATCAGGAAATTCTTCCTTTATTTCGATAAACTCAAGGGAGGGATTTTCTAATCTAGACAAATGGCCAGCTACTTGATTTTCTGTTCCTTTTTTTGTCTTTTATCTCAAGGTCAAATTCTTGTAGAAGTAAAATCCATCTTAACAATCTAGGTCGAGCATCTTTCTTTGATAAGAGGTATTTTAAAGCTGCATGATCAGTAAAAACAGTGACCTTGGTTCCTATCAAGTAAGATAGAAACTTATCAAAAGCAAATACTATTGCTAGTAACTCTTTTTCTGTTGTGGCATAATTCAGTTGAGCCTCATTCATTGTTCTACTAGCATAGTAAATGGGACGAAAGATCTTATCCTTTCTCTGGCCTAAAACAGCTCCAACTGCTATATCACTAGCATCACACATGACCTCAAAAAGTTGATTCCAGTCGGGGGACACAACTATAAGGGCGGTTGATAACTTTTCCTTAAGGGTCTCAAATGCTTTCAAACAATTACCTGAAAAATCAAACTTAATATCTTTCATCAAAAGGTTAGTCAACGGTTTTAAATCTTTGAAAAGTCTTTTATGAACCGTCTGTAAAAACCTGCATGACCTAGAAAGTTTCTGATACCTTTAACAGTTGTGGAAGGGGGTAATCCTGCTATAAGGTCAATTTTAGCCTTATCAACTTCTATACCTTTAACTGTGATTTTATGTCCTAAAACAATTCCCTTAGTAGCCATAAAATGACATTTTTTCCAATTAAGAATCAAGTTTGTTTCTTCATATCTCTTAAGAACTAAGGTCAAGTGGTGAATACAATCCCCAAATGTTTTGCCAAAGAGTGTAAAATCATCCATAAAAATTTCAAGAAATTTTTCAATCATGTCAGAAAAAATTGCTGACATGCAATGCTGAAGTGTAGCAGGGGCGTTGCATAGACCAAATGACATTCTCTTATAGGTATATGTTCCATGAGGACATGTGAAAGTTGTTTTGTCCTGATCTTCAGGTGCAATTGGTATTTGGTTGTACCTTGAATAACCATCAAGAAAACAGTAAAAACCATATCCTGCAATTTTTTCCAACATTTGATCAATAAATGGTAAAGGAAAATGATCTTTTCTAGTAGCATCATTGAGACGTCTGTAATCAATACAGACTCTCCATCCTGTTACGGTCCTGGTAGGTATGAGTTCATTATTTTTATTTTTATAACAATCATACCTCCTTTCTTTGGTACTACCTGAACTGGGCTTACCCAAGGGCTGTCTGAAATGGGATAGATAATACCTACTGCCAAAAGCTTTACGATCTCCTTTTTTACTACTTCCTGCATTGCTGGATTCAATCTCCTTTGGAGCTGGACTATTGGCTTGTAGCTATCCTCCATAAGGATTCTGTGCGTACAAACAACTGGATTAATCCCTTTGATATCTTCTATAGTCCATCCCAAGGCTCCTTTGTGTGCTTTCAACGCTTTAATCAGTTTTTCTTCTTGTCCTGCAGTAAGAGAAGATGAAATAATTACTGCAAATAATTCTTCCCCAAGGTAAACATAGTTTAAATAAGATGGGAGAACTTTGAGTTCAATTTTTGGTTGAACTTGTTCTGGTTGGATCTCCTCATCTTCAGAATCTTTTTCAAGTTTTTCGGCTTCTCTTCTGATGATAGGATCATCATATTGTGTTGTCCCAGATTTGTCTAAACATCTTTCCATTGAGTCTAAAATTAATTGATCATCCTTGAATTCATTTGTAAGATAATTAAGCATGTCAATCAAAAAACACGACGATGACGTCTCATCTCCTAAAAATCTTAATATCCTTTGCATATAAAAAATGACTCTTTCTTCATCAATTCTCAAAATTAGTTGTCCTTGATGGACATTTATGATTTTTCCACCTATGGCAAGAAATGGTCTACCCAAAATAATTGGTTCATCAGGACATTCCTTCATTTCAAGTACTATAAAATCTACAGGGAAAATAAACTTATCCACTCTTACGAGCACATTTTCACTTATTCCCTTAGGTTTATTAGTACTTTGATCTGCAAACTGAAGAGAAACACATATGTCTTTCATTTCACCAAAAGTCAATTTTTTAAAGATAGAAAATGGCATCAAATTTATTGAAGCTCCAGAATCACAGAGTGCTTTTTCAAAATATACTCCTCCCAAAGTGCAGGGAATTGTACAACTGCCTGGGTTACCAAGTTTTAGTGGTAGATTATTTTGAAGTATAGCACTGCATTTTTCAGTAAGCATTACCACAAAAACTTCTTTCAATTTTGTTTTGCTTGACAAAATTTCATTTAAAAATTTGACATATGAAGGCATTTGCAATAAAACATCAGTGAACGGAATATTGATGTGAATCTGTTTTAAAATCTCCAAAAATTTTGCAAATTGACTATCAAGATTTTCTCTTTTTATTTTTTGTGGAAAAGGAATTTTCACAGGGAGAGGATTCAATTATTCAATATTCTTTTCTTCTTTTTTCTTGACTTCTTTCTTTTCAGATGGTTCAGAGGGTATTTCAACATTCTTACCGTTATTTACCTGTTGTTCTGACAGGTCTGCATAGGTTTCATCAAGCTCCTTACCTGACCATAAGGTGATGGCCTTAAGGTGCTCTTTTGGATTTTTCTCTGTATTTCTTGGTAAGAGACCCTGAATCTTTTTTGAAACAAGAGCTGCCAATTGGCTTAATTGAATTTCCAGATTATTAAGGGATGAATTTTGGCTCTCCATCTTTTCATTAGTGACCTTAATGTACTTGTATAAAAGATCATCAATACTTGAATGAGCTTGTTGAGGCCTTTGTAGATATGGAGTTCCTTGCTGATAAGGTCTGAAGTTTGATTGACCATGGTTTGGATTCTGGTATCCGGGTGGACCCTGTATTTGTTGCTTTTGGAAGCTTTGAGAGTTCTCTGCACCATTTGGATTGCTCCATTGAAATCTTGGATGCTTTTGTACCATTGGACTCCCAAAAAGGTACGGTTTATAACCGACAGAATGGACATGTTCGTCATTATGATTGTTTGCTTGAAATTCATGGTTCAGATGGTTTCCTCCACATATGTCACAAGCCTCAGATTGACTTGGTTGTTATGTATTCACCTGAAAAGTTTCAACTTTTGTGCCAAAGAAATAATTTGTTGCGTTAGTGTATTTAAAGCATCAACCTGATTTACTATAGCAGCCTTTTTTATGATTACACACTCAGATTTCCATTGGATGGCATTCTCAGAAATCTCGTTCAACAATAGCAATGCTTCCTCCGTGGTTTTTCCCATTACAGAACCTCCTGCAGCAGCATCAATCACATTTCTAGAAGAGGATTTTAACCCGTGATAAAAAATATACAACTGCATATGTTCAGGAATGTCATGGTATGGGCATTTTCTTAATATTACTTTTAATCTTTCCCAAGCTTGATAAACTGACTCAATGTCAGTCTGCAAGAAATTAGAGATGCCTTGTCTTAACTTTGTGGTTTTAGCAGGGAAAAAAATATTTGTTTAAAAATTTCTGAGTCATTTGATCCCATGTGGTGATGGAACCTTGTGGCAAACTTCGCAACCAAGTCTTGGCGTCTCCTTTTAAAGAAAAAGGAAATATCCTTAACTTGATAGCTTAAGGAGGTACTCCATTATACTTAGCTGTTTCAACAAGTTTCAAAAATTCAATTAAATGACTATGTAGATCTTCACTTGCGTCTCCAGTGAAGATGCAAGACTGTTGAATCGTTTGAATCAGGCCAATTCTGATTTCAAAGTTGTTGGATACCATTGGAGGTTTTCTGATACTAGATTCACCGTTGAAGCGGTCAGGTCTAGCATAATCCCTTAGGATTCTGTTTGATGACCTTGGTGCTACTTCATCAAACTGATCCTCCATATGGACGGGTGGTTGAATGTCTTCTACTTTTTGATTCTCCATACCTTCACAAGCTATGCTTTGGGAAGATAATGTTTTTCCTTTCCTGCATAATTGAAGAGATTTTTCAATTTCAGGATTGTAATTGACCAACTCTTTTATAGAAGAGCGGGTCATAAGCTACTCAAAATTCTAAAAAAACAAACTGAACTTAACTCCTAAAGTAGTAGTAGTAGTAGTAGTAGTATATGATAATAGTAATTATATTAGTACTAATTAGCAATAGATGTTATGAAAAAAATGGTAAATGAAATTAGTAAGTAGTAATAGTAACTAACGATGGAAAATAATAATATAATACTAATATAGAATATAGTTACAAGTAGTACTAATATTAATAATAGTGACTGCTATGCTATAATGATGGTAAGAATGATGAATGATAATAACACTTCTATAAGATGTTGGTACTTGTAATAGTAAAAGTGATAGTAGTATTATTTAGTAGATACTGATAACAAAGATAACAATACTAATAGTAAGTTCCCAAACTAGTAACAAAATGTTTAGTCTGAAATAGACTTGTGTCAATCCCCGGCAATGGCGCCAAAAATTTGACGAGATCAATGTGCATAGGATTTTTCTGATCGTACTCAGTCAAATTCTGGTATAGTTTATGATAGCGTCCTACAGAGATTGGTTAACCTAGGCTACAGACTTTTTATATTTTTACTAATATTTGAGAGAACCAAATTGATGAAAGGTGAGTTTTAAAAGTTGTTAATTAATTAAAGCAAAAAAACAATTTCCGAAAGATTTATAATTTAAAAAGAGTTGGGAATTGTTGAATTCACTTGATAATATTATTACAATAAAATCTCAATTTATACATGTATTTCTATAAAGAATAATTGCTTATTGCTAATACAATTATATTTGTTCACTAAGAAAAAGTCAATTAATAGCACTCCGTGAGGTTATGTAATCAATTGAGTTAAAACTATTGACGATCAAACCGAAATATTTTCTTGAGTTAATTGTGCTAAAAGGTGGTAAAAACTTCGTGAGAATATTATCACTAAAATCAGTAATCTTGCCTACAACAATTCCTCTGTGAGAATTAAAACTGAGACAAACAAGATCACAGATTTGAAATAAGAGTTTTACAAAAAATTATTCTCACTCTACTATTTTATTCATTGGTTATTATATTTTAATTTTGTTCCGTGAGAATTATAAAATTAATATAAGAATAACTTAAATAAAATATATAAAAGTGATCATAATGATTAATTTAAAACCATTATTTCAGCACAGTATGAATAATACAATAAAAATTTCAAGCCAAGGTTGAATTAAAACTAAAATAATATTATAAAAATATATATCAAGTTTCATCAACTATCCCAACAAAAGAGATTACTCCATTATGGAGTATTTAAATCTCACAACAAAAAGGAATTCTAGAATATTTCAAATATTCTTAGAAAATCCAAAAACTAATAAGAAGAAAATAAAATAGTAAAAGAAAGAAGTTAAAACCAATTTTTAGATAAAACTAGTTCTTCTTCTTCCCCCTTTTTCCGATGCCAATATTGCATTCTATTTATAACAAATCTTGCAAGCATTAAATGATTAGAAATGTCTAAGGAATGAGTTTGGATGTGTCCGAGGAGCGAGCTTGGACGCGTCTGAAGACATTATCTTGGATTTGGAAGACATGATCTTGGATACGTGATCTTGGACGCATCTGAAGACATGATCTTGGATTTGGAAGACATGATCTTGGATACGTGATCTTGGACACTTCTAGGGATATGAGCTTGGATATGTCTGAACTTCAATTATAGGCTTCTGTTTCCCATTTCAATTCTTGTGCTTGTCATAGCAAACTTTCATTGAGCATTTTATCTTTTTCTTCTGATTTTGTAATCTTTTTTTTCTTTTTCTTTTTTCTGCAAAAATAGTTAGAAAAAGGCAAAATATAAAATATAATTTAAGTATATTATTTAAAGTAGAATATTAATAATATATAATAAATAAATATTTTATATTCATCAGTACACCTTATTATACAGCAACCAAATCACTTAAGGAGAACAAGAGGTAATAAGGTTGTTACACAAGAATGGAGAACCAAAGGGCCCATACATGTTGCAACTAAGCCAAACAATACAATATGAACTGCACATGTTGAACTAGAACTAGAGGGTAACAATGTGGAAACTGCAGACCAAATAGGAGTAAGAAAGATAGCTGATCCTAGAGGGACTAAAGAACCATCTCAACAAAACATAGTCTTACCTATAACTGTAGAGGAGAATCAGGATGATATAGGCAAAGCAATGCAGGCTAGCGCTGAAATTAACTTCACCAACTTTCTAGCTTTGATCCCTCTCCCAATGAATAATAGATTTGAAGGTGTGTCAACAAGTAGATATGGAAATCAAATGTTACCCGGGGATAAAGGTGGACATACCATACTTCTATGATGAATTGATTGTTCTCGAACATTAAAGATATAAATAAAAGGTATAAACAAAAGGAGGTAAGAGAATATATTAGAGTAAATAAAATAAAGCTTGTAAAACTTATAAAAATTAGAGTGAATGAACATATTGCTCAAAGGATTGCAGAAGCTACAACACCTGGTTGGAATGTGCTGACAAACTACCAAGCTGCACTCAATGGTGGAATCTGGATACTATGGGATACCATTAGCCTAGTGGTTAATGGTATTAGCTATGAAGCACAAATGATCCACTGTCAAGTCAAAAATAGAAGAAGTGATATTGATTGCTTACTCACAATAGTGTATGTATACAATGGTATTGAACTGTGATGACCCGACCTGTTGTCTCGTGAGTTACCGTCCTATTTTCTCCATTTCCTATTTCTTTATACTTCATTATCAGTGTTGGGTGTGAACGAGTTGATTGGATTGGTTTTAGTAGGAAAAAAGACACTTAGTCTCTTTAAGGAAGGTTTATTTTGAAAAAGTCAACCGGATGTTGACATATGTGTTAGAGGGCTCGGATTTGAATTTCGATGATTTGGTTAGCTTCGGGGGATGATTTGTGACTTATGAGTGTGATCGCAAGTAATTTTGGAGGTCCGGTGTAGAATTAGGCTTGAATTGGCGAAGTTAGTATTTTGGCGAATTCCGGTTGATATGTGAAATTTTGATCCGAGAGTCGGAATGGAATTATGAGAGTTGTTATAGCTTTGTTAGGTGATTTGGGATTTGTGTGCAAAATTTCAGGTTATTCAAACGTGGTTTGGTCGTGTTTTTGATCGAAAGTGTATTTCGAAAGTTTTTAGAAAAATTAGGCTTGAATTCGATGAGTTTTGGGTAATTTGATGTTGTTTGAGGTGTTTTAATGATTGGAACAGGCTTGAATAATGTTATAAATTATGTTGGCATATTTGGTCGAGGTCCCATGAGGCTGGGATAAGTTTTGGAAGAGTTTTTGAAAGATTTTTCCCGTTTGAGCATAAGCATGTAATGATCCAAAGGTAAATTTTTAGTTCTAGATATCGAAATTTTAATTCAAGATTTCCAAAATTTAAATTATGAATTATGGGAGTGATCTGGAAAGTTTGGTCTAATTTCATCAAGTCGCGATTGGGGTTTTGACACGAAACATGAGTTAATTGTTTAACGAGCAAAATGGGTATTGAACTGGGCAAATGAGCTCCGAATTGAGTTTCAATTGAAGGTATGTGTTCGTATTATTATTTGTGACTCATAGGAACAAGAATCATCCAATTCCGAGTTCGTATGACGGAGTTAGAGCCATTTTAGTGAAAAGAAAAGTTGCTGCAATTTCTTTGGAAGCTGCTGGATTTTTTATGGTGCATGAATAGTAACCACGCGCGTGAACAGTTACCGCATGTGTGAATAGTAACCGCACGCGTGAACAGTACTTCCGAAAAATTCTGGGTAGAATACATTTCATCCGCGAACTACTTCTTTTCTTTCACAATTTTTGGACATTTTGAGAGCTTTTGGACGAGGATTTAAGAGAGTTTCAACTGGGATCGATTGGAGGTAAGTTTTATGAGTTAAATACATGATTATATTGTGAAATCGTCCTTGAAATTCATGAAAGTATAGCCAAATTGTAAGAAATTAGGGCTTGAGATTGAAATTCTAAATTTGGGATTTGAGGGGCCATTTGTGGTCCGATTTGAGAGATTTTTGTATGTATAGACTCGTCGCGAGATAAGGAACCCGATGACGTAAAAATTTTGAGTTTCGAGACGTGGGCCCGGGGCTCGAGTTTTGTCAAATTCGTGAATTTTTATATTTTTCGATTGCTTTCGATTGGGTATTGTCTCTTTAGCATAATGCGATATATTCGTTGTGATTTTGGGTAGATTCGTCGCACGAGGAGGCTAATTTGAGAGGCAAGGGCATAGCGAGCTAGACTTTGACTGTCTTGAGGTGAGTAATTGATGTAAATGATGTCCTGAGGGTTTGAAACCCCAAAATTTCACATCGTAACGCTATATTGAGGTGACTTGCACGCCGGATAATGAGCGTGGATAAGAGCACCGTTGGGGATTGTGACTTGGTCCATCTCGAGATATGTTTTTACCGTGTTTTCTACTTGAACTAAATTGAGAATCATCCTTACTTGGATTTAATTGTTACATTTGGGCTTCTTGCCAATTATTTGAATCCTTCAGGGATTGATATCACTTTTTTCGCATACTTTGCATATCATTTAATCTCAGTCCAAGGTTTTAAATACTGTTGTGCAAACTCAGCCAACTTCCTAAGATTTGAAAACTTAAATGATATTTCTAAATGATATTTTTGGGCTGAGAACCACTGTTTTATAAATGCCCAAGGGGCTTATGATGGTTTCTGGACTGAGCATGGATCGGGCTGCACGCCGGAGTAGTATTACATTGATATTGAAGCCGAGAGCCTGGTTAAGTACATTGATATTGAGGCCGAGAGCCTGTTTGATTATATTGATATTGATATGAGGCCGAGGGCCTAGATTTGATGCCACGAGATGGCTTGATATTGCGCTTGGGCTGTAGGAGCCTCTACAGAGTCTGCACACACCCCCAGTGAGCGCCGTCGATGATAAATAAATGGATGGCTCGGGATGCACGCTATAGTGGGTACCGGAGTGTACTATCATATGCATTGCATTACACTCATGCATTTGTTCTTTATCTGTTATACCTGCCTTAGTATCTGTACTCTGATTTCATTGACTTGTTGCTTCACTATTTGATGTTCTACACTGCCAGTTATAGTTTACCTTGTATTTTCCATGATTTCTTATCCTCAGCCTTTATTTATGTTTATTACTCACTAGGTCGGAGTACTCACATTACTCCATGCACCTTGTGTGCAGATCCAGGTACACCACAGGCTGAGTAAGGATTTGTTTAACTGAGCAGTAGTATCCGAGAGTATCGAGGTAGCTGCATGGCGTTCGCAGCCTTGATATCTCCCATCTATCTTTATCCTTTTATTCCGCATTTTTCCTAGATAGACTTGTAATAGGTGGATATTCTGTATTAGAGGCTCATGTTCGTGACACCAGATTCTATTGGGCTATGTTGTGGTATTCTAATTGAACTTCTGCAGATTTTATTATTATTTATAAACTTGACAATTATGACTTAGTAAATATCCTTGTGTTATTTATCTATAATCTGAGTAAGAAATTGGGATAATGTTGTTGAATGGTCAGGCTTGCCTAGCAGTGTGTTGGGCGCCATCACGACCGGGTTTGGGGTCGTGACAAGTTTGTATCAGAGCCTAGGTTACTTGGTCTCGTGAGTCATGAGCCAGTTTAGTAGAGTCTCGCGGATCGGTACGGAGACGTCTGTATTTATCCTCGAGAGGCTGCAGAACCTTAAGGAAAACTTCACATTCTTGAATTTTTATCGTGCGTCCTTGATTCAGCTTGAAATATAACTCTTTGAATTACTTCCACGCATTCATACGTGCGAACAGGCGCTCAGTATCAAATGTGCCTTGGTGGCTTGTGATTCCCTGATCGAGGGGCTAGATGTAATCTCTATGAGTTTATGGTGGGCCAATCTGGAGGACTTGAGGTTGGATCTTTGCTTATGGCTGGAGCACCGAGGTGCTGATTGTGTGAACAAGAGTTTTTGAACTTATATGTTCGGTAGTGTCCCTGTTAGTGGAAATGATGATTGTGGCTATGTGATGAGTATGTTAGTATTGCGCGGCGTATCCATTTGATTTGGAAGCGACGAAAAGGGTCTGCTGAATGATTGAAGAACTAATAGATTCTTGAAGCCCATCGTGATTCAAGTTATAGCCCGAGTTTTGTAGCTTATAATGCTATATTTCCCTCAGAGATATTATTATGCACTTAGCATGCTTATGACCAATGCTCGGTATTTTATTGTAATGAGCAAATTTGGCTCGATGTGCATCTCCTTATGTGAGATTTATGTGTGGATCTGGTGGCACGCCGCCATGGGTATGTTATCTGGATCAGGTTGCACGCCGCAACAGTGTGATGTTGAGTAAAGTTTTCTATGTGCTATTTTTGTATATCTTGCTTCCTGTTTTCTAAGGAAGGCTCGTATTAGTGCGTGAGTTAGGTAATTCCTTCCAGAGTTTGTTTTCTTTTTGTACCACGTTCGAATTTGTAGCCTATTGGCATATTGGGGCATCATATGCGACTTTTAATTATGTCTGGGTATCTTATTGCCCGAGCAGTTTGTACTGGGTGAGACGAGATCATTGAATTCGAGCTTAGTGCAATCTGAGCATATGAAGTAAATTAAGGGGCTATGACCATTGTTTGGTTCAGAATGAGGTGATAGTTCTTGCTAGAAGTATAGACCCAATGAATCGTTGATTCGGCAGTGTTATGAATTTATATAGATCTCATCCGTCGTGTCGGTATTGTAAGAATTTGAACAAGACCTATGTATGTCATGCAGATCATGGGATGTGTAATGATTTTTTTCTTCTAGATGGGATCAATGGAAGTTCTTGACTAGTTAACTACGTCGACATTCATGGTTCGGAAGGGAGGTGAAGTCCTCATGTTACCTTAGGATGATATGGTATATGCGATACGTTGTGAAGGATTGAGATTTGCGCGTGTAAGGTTACGGTGGAAATTCATAACATTCTTAGGCGGTACGGGCAGCTTTAGGTAATTAGAGAAATGAGCTTCAGATGATTAAGGAAATTGTATTTCTAATCATAGTGATTTGTAGAGGGTATATTGTTTCAGAAAAAGGCCAATGTGATTAAGTTGATGCCACTTCAATAGTATTGCGGCACTTTAAGGCTGGATCGACTGCTGATATTCGAGTTGCTTGTATGGCACATGGAAATTTTAGAGTATTTATCATGGGATGATTGGGTATTAAAGGTGTGCATGTATTCACACGATGGAAACTAGGATCAGGTATGATGATTTGTGTGCCATATGGAGTTGGAGACTGGGAGTTCTCATGTACAGGCTAGGTTGTGGTTGTGGATCGTGTGTATCGGCACCGTTTAGCGGCTATCGGGATTTGGAGGCTCGAGTGGATCTTTATTTTCTGGTATGTTATATTTTGGATGTGATGTTAGAATTCAGACTGGTTGTCTTAGTGTTGGGTGATTTTGAACTATTACACTAGGGGCTACGCCGGAAGTGCCACGGGTTGAGTGATGAAGTGCGTTGGATTATGTTCTAGCAGAGTGGTTTATATTTCTAAGACCCAGCGGACAGCTGGGAAGGATTGCTCTTCTTAATTGGGCCATCGTGATAGACGTCAGCGCAGAGGTTTCTACCATTGATTCAGTTTCGGTATTGAGGGACTTTTCGGATGCATTTCTTGTGGCTAGGCATGTCACCGGGCGAGGTTGCTGATTTCGGTATTAATTTGGTGCCGGACATCGGATCATATGGCTCCGGTAGGAGTTGTAGTAGTGGAAGTCGAGCGGGATGAGCAATTGGGTGTTGCTCAGTGAATAATGTACCGGTTATGTTCTATCAGGTTTGCATAGTGTGCGTTATTTGTTTCACCGTGGGTGTAATGATTTTCTTTGGCTCCAGACATCAATTGAGCATGGTTGTCGATTTCAAGCATAGTTACTAGTGGTGTTTCATATGGAGTAGTATTTGGATAGGATCGTGTGTTGCAGCAAAGCTGTGTGGAAACATGACCTTGCAGGTCAAATTTGTGTGTCCTATTTCTATGATGTGAGACATGGTCTCAGCCTTGTGCTGTGGCAGTACTGGTGAGTTTGAGGTATAGCTCTCTCAGTTGAGTCATTTTCATGATTCGAGTATGTTCGGACCGTTTCTTATTGGTGCGCGTATGATGCAAGTTGTGGCTTAGGCCTGTATTGATGTGTCATATCACCATAGTGGTGTGTTGGGTTTGAAGTGATCATTGGGATCATTAATGAATACAAACGAAATTGATTTCAGCATGTTTGATGGGTAAATATCGAGGTTCGGTTCAAAAATTTGTTATGGTAATTGCCAGAGGAGAAATGGCCTCATGAATGGTTGATCTGAGCAATGATTATGGTTTATTGCGTGTTTAAATTACCATTAGTATATGAAAGTGTTGGATGAGACCTTGGCTAATAAGAGATTTCTATCGGTATTTTGTTGTTGTGGGCAGCTACTGTGAATGGAAGTTATCGCTGCATGTATTTGAGTTATTGGTATATCATATAATTGAACCCGAGGTTGCAGGCATGCTCTATTACAGCTGGTTCAGACTTATCTTTAATATAGGTATGAGGTTCTGATCTTGTGTATGCTTCCGAAAAGTGAAATGTGGTTCTATGATTTATGGGCTAGACTGGATTGTGTGATTTTAGTTAAAACGTGTTATCGGATCCATATGAGATACGGTGACATGGGATCACCCCCGAGTTTGTGCTTGATAAGTTCATTCAGCTTTTGGTTGGCTTCTAGGACAACTCTGGGTGCGCTCGAGGATGAGCATTTGTTTAAGTTGGGGAGGATGTGACGACCCGACCCGTCGTCTCATGAGTTACCATCCCGTTTTCCCCATTTACTATTTCTTTATGCTTCATTATCAGTGTTGGGTGTGAACGAGTTGATTCGGATTGGTTTTAGTAAAAAATGAGACACTTAGTCTCTTTAAGGAAGGTTTGTTTTGGAAAAGTCAACCGGATGTTGACTTATGTGTTAGAGGGCTCGGATTTGAATTCCGATGATTCGATTAGCTTCGGGGGATGATTTGTGACGTAGGAGTGTGATCGGAAGTAATTTTGGAGGTCCGGCGTAGAATTAGGCTTGAATTGGCGAAGTTAGTATTTTGGCGAATTCCGGTTGATAGGTGAGATTTTGATCC